>NCQV01084424.1:0-10463 GCA_002740545.1 Lophocereus schottii
ATATGAGTGTAGAGGAGTCACTAATGAGGTTGTTAAATTTGTTATTGTTTGCTAGTATAGATTGTTAGGTCAATATTTATCTAAGCTATACCCACATGTACTGCATTCATGTACTACATCCATGAACACCAGCATATATTTAGGAGATGTACTGTTACTGTAACGCCCTCAAATTAAACATATTTCACTGTTTATATTCTTCTTAATAAATTACTGAATTGTAATATGATAAATCTAATGATAGGGGCGTTGCCGCCGTCCAAAAGGACAATGTTTGAAACATGAGTGCTATAAATAACACTGTTAAACATAGCTTCAATCATCCACCTTCATATATGACCAACCATTCACAAACAGTATTAATTGATGTAGGGTTTATAAACCATAAGAAAATAATTCACCATCTAATATCTCCATCTCCATCTACTGAAGAATTCAAAATACAGCTTTAAAGTATGTCTATACTACATTACTTTTGATTCATCCGGATTTCCTTACTTCATTTATTCTCTTCAACTGATTTGCTGGCATGAGGGCAATTCTCAGAGCATTTGCCTAAAACAAAACATGAAAAACATTTCGAACTATGAGTCGAAACTCAGTACATACATTCCTGTATTGTTAAATGATCATTGAAATACTGATTGGGTTCGCTTTGCAATTCATTTTAAGTTAAAACAGTGAATAAGATGAATATAAAATTGCATTGCTAATTATTATATGATAGTGAACCCCTTAATACTGTTACGATCTATGAATAAGAGTACACCTGCCAAGCTGACCGGGGGACCTGGCCTGAAATCGCGCGGGTAACTGAAGGGCAATGTTCTGTAACTGATAACTGACGGGGTCACTAATTAACTGATAAATTACTATGTAAACTAATTTATTAATGTACTTACCAAAACATGATAAGGATGATAAATACACTCTGATTTCTAAAAATACAGACAATGCACGTACCTTGAATCTTTAAAAAATGTCATCTGACTTGATACAAGTCAGCTATTTCATAATTGTCATCTGACTTAATAAATGTATTTTGACATGATAACACTTATGCAAAATAGGAAACGATAACTAGGCCTCAACTCTTTTTCATAAATGTTATTAGAAGTATGTGTAACAGAAATTGAGTAATAAAAGGGGATACATAACTTGTGCATTTTAATATAATACACTGATTTTAATTCAATATAAGACAAGTTAAACCAAAATGAATTGATTTAAATTAGTTAGGGTTATTGAACTCGAAATACAATAAATTGAAGCAAAATAGGCCAAATGGAAATGATTGAGGTGATAATGAAAAGATTTCAATTGAAATAAACGGGATATGAGTTTCTGATGTTGCTGAAATGGACAATGGAAGGTTTAATACTTCTGAAATGTATAATAGAATGGTTAATAAAAACAACATGCTCAATTATCAAAATAGCCAAAACAAGAAGCAAAAACTAAAAATTTAAAGAACAAGATTGAAGTCACTTACTTTGAGCTTGAAATAAGTGGAGATGGAGATGATAATTGTGGTTTTGAGGATGGAAAATGGTAGCCAATGGAGGGAGGTTGTTTGGGGATTGAAATCCTTACCGGAGAGTGGCCGGACGGTGGCCAGAAAACACCAGGAAAGCTGGTTGGGGGGGCTGGCTGGCCAAATAGAGAGAGGAAGAAGAGAGAGAAATGAGAGCTTTGATGTTTTTGCTTTGTTTTACTTGGATGAAAATGAGCCAAATTTGCTTGGCTATGCTTGCACCTAGCAAAATGAACCTTAAACCCATGAAAATTAGACACATGCAATGATGCTTAGCCAAGTAAATTGAGTAATAACTTGTCGGGTCGGAATTGGGCCTAAATGAGCTCGGGGTTGGAAAAGAATTGAAACCGAGTGCGTTTGATTTTTTTTTTTGGGAAGCTCGGGATTAAAATGTAATATCATGAAAAATAATTTAATCTTTTAAATCATGAATATGGAGGCCTACTATCAATTTTTTCCGAAATTGTCCGGTAAATAAAATTCGAATTGCAAAGTGGGACCCGAAATTCCAACTAGGATGATTCAATGAGATAAATAAATGTGAAAAATGAATAACATAACTTAATTAAATAAATAAATAAATATGAGTTAGGGTCGGGCTATTATAGTTACATTGCACATATATGTGAATACAATTTTTCTCTCACTAAATTCTTCTCCTCCTCTTTCTAAACTCTGAGTTTCACATGGTATCAGAGCTGATGGTCATCCCTGATGTTGTAAAATCTTCTTCTTCTCATCATGTTGATTTGATTCATAAACCAATTTGCCTTCATTTTTGAGATTTCATTCTTGTTTCTTTCTTGATTGTTTGGCTTGATTCTCCAAACAACCTAACCCACATATTGAATTTCAGAGATCATTAGGTCTCGTTCTTGATCGATATTGATCATGGCAGATTTAGCCAGTTCAGATTCTAGGTTTAACTATGAAAACTACAATGCAGATCCTCTTTATCTTCAAGGTTCTGATCATCCTGGTATGCAGCTGGCTAATGTCAAGTTGAATGGATTGAATTTTCAACAATGGAGCAGAGCTGTGAAAATTGCTCTTCGTGGCAAAATGAAGCTAGGTTTTCTTCATGGAACCTGCGGGAAACCAGCTCTAGGATCTTCTACTTACGATCAATGGATAAGATGTGATAGCACGGTTGTGAGTTGGCTTCTGAACTCCATTGATCCAAGTCTCTCCGGAGCATTCATATATGCGTATTCGGTAGTAGAACTCTGGAATGAACTCACAGAGAGGTTTGGACAAAGCAATGGGCCATTGCTTTACAAAGTTCAAAAGGAAGCAGCTGACCTGTATCAAGGCAATGATAGCGTGGCAGTTTATTACACAAAAATGAAGAGACTATGGGATGAGCTGGCAGATCTCATTGAAATTCCACAATGTGGTTGTCCTGACACTTGCAAAGCACTCAAGAAAATCATAGAGCTAGACCAGAGACAAAAACTGGTACAGTTCCTGATGCACCTCAATGAGAATTATGATGCTATCAGAGGTCAGATCCTTCTTATGGATCCCTTACCTACAGTTAGCAAAGCATGCTTGATGATTAAAAGGATTGAGCAGCAAAAACAGGTCACCTCTGGTGTGACAACTGCTAGAGAAATTGCTGCAGTAGTAAATAGAGTAAATATTGTCCAATATGGTAGGAATTTAGAATCCAGCAATACCAATACTAATGCAAATGCATTTGCTGCAAAAGGCTTTGCCCCTAGGCCTAAGAAGGACAACAAGAAAACTAAGATCAATAGGTTTTGTGATCATTGTCAGAGAACAAGACATACAATTTATCAGTGCTTCAAACTTGTTGGCTATCCTGACTGGTATGATGCTTTGAAAGACAAGAACAAAGGAAAAGGAGGTGTTCGAGTGGCAGCTCATGTTTACAATCAGAACTCCGAAGCCATGCAGGATACTCCCTTAGAGGATCCTGAATCTTGCAAGGCTGTGCCTGGACAGTTTGATTCCAACATTTTGCAAGCTTTAGCTCAGGAGATGATGAAGCTTATGGGGAATAAACAAGGAAAGCAGCATCATGATAACCTGCACTCTTATGCTCACTTTACAGGTAAACAATCTGTTCCCTCTTATTAGGGAAAAACAGAGTTTTAATATTTATAAATCTCAAGTGCAAGGTATATCGTTGAGTACTTAGGGTGTCGTCCACAGGAAATTGTGTTTCCAACTACCAAGCCTAACTAAAGCGTCTCAAACTAGGCGAAATCAAAAGAAAACAAAAGTTAACCTAAACTACACTAACAAACATACAAAAAGCGACTTGGAGTTGTGATTTGACCAATGAATGAACCAACTAATCGAGACGAGTCCTAACCTACCCAAACTACATCACGAATTAGAGATAATCGGTTGTACCATCAAAGACCACCTGAGCCCTCTCTCAAGGGTCATGAACTAGTCTAATTAGCCTAACCACCTATTTTCATAGGGTTAGCTCAATTAGACCACAAAACTAGCAACCTCAAACCTAACTCGATTCGGATACTATTTTCATGTCCCGAACTCGGCTATTCCCTCTCCCACACTAGTTAAATGACCTCACCTCTCAGTATAAGTCAATCGCCCAAAAATATGGATAAAAGCACTTTCAAGCATTTCATCGAACACTTAGCGGGCGTGAGAGAAAACTCTAAGTTCTAGGCATATATTGGGTGTGGTTAGGCCAAATACGAGACTAGTTAGCCATCAAGAGGCTAATCACTATCCAAGCCAACACAATCTACCAACTAAACATCACAAACACATGAAAACCTAAACTAACAAACAAGAACATGAACTTGAAGAACAAAACAAAAAGAATGAAACAAAATAAATCTAAACAAGTAAATAACATGAATTAACAATAAAAACTAAACATATAAACAAAACAAAACAAATGCAATAATTAAAACTAACAAAACCTAAACAAGAATAGCATATAAACTAAATAGATGAAAGGGGAGAAACGTAGTCTTGATTGATGAAGAACTTGAAATCCAAAGGTTGAATCCAAGGTTACAATCTTCAATCCTAAATTAATCCTTATATAGAGGTTTTATTTCTGCTAAAACCTAATCTAAACTACTCTAGAAATAGCCAGAGAGAAGCCCCCCAAGCGAACCCCGAAGAAGGCCTTAAATAGAACGCGAGATGGGAACGAACAGTGCGCAGTAGAACGGCAAGAGGCATGACCATGCCTATATGGCACGGCCCCACCGTGCCAGGCGGCACGGGGTGGGCGTGCCACATTGCTGGGCGGCTCTGTCGGCTGGCTCCCATTTTTCCGTTTTTTCTCCTGTTTCGATCCTTTTTCGCACCTTTTTGCGGAATTTGCTTGGTTCAACTTATTACCTGCAATAATAAACAAAACAAGTAAAAATCTCAAAGAATACTTAATAAATCAAGAAAAACTCTAAGGATTATGTTATTATATGAGCTAAGATTAGGCGAAAAAGACATGTTAAATGCGACAAATTATCACCTAACACCTCTCATTCTAACATATGTTGTGCTGTGTCACACAGCTATGGTGGCTTTTGGATAATAGGCACAGGTGCATCAGACCATATGACTTCTGATTTGACTCAATTAAGGAACCTTAAACCTTTGCCTAACCACATCCACATAACCTTGCCTGATGGATCCCTAAAGACTGTGACACAAGCTGGCCAAATACATCTTTTCCCTGACCTTACATTGCATAATGTTCTTTTTGTGCCAGACTTCAAGTTTAACTTGTTATCAGTTAACAGGTTACTATCTGAACTTAACATGCTTGCCCTATTTCTTCCTGACCATTGTGTAATACATGACCTTTCAACTAGAAAGGTGATTACTGTTGCACATAGTATTGATGGACTATACAAGTTTTTTCCTATTACACATGCTGGGACCAATAATGCCTCTGAGAATCATGATCAGACAGACTCCAAGCAATCCAGTCTAGCTTCAATGTCTTTGAATTCCCTAAACTGTAATATGCCAAGCTTTGATGTTATTCATGCTAGGCTTGGCCATACTTCTTTTCTTAAAATGTAGCATATACCTTGGTGTAAAGGATGTTTGCCATCTAATTTTTTTCTGTGAATTCTGTGTAATGTCCAAAATGCACAGACTTTCCTTTAATAAAAGCACAATACATACAACCTCTCTTTTCCAACTCATTCATATGGACTTGTGGGGTCCTTACAAGGTTGCAAGCATTTCTGGAGCTCATTACTTTCTTCCAATTGTAGATGATTTTGCAAGGAACACTTGGACACAATTATTGTAAAATAAAACCCAAGTTAAAACTGCTATTATTCAGTTTTATAATATGATAGCAACTCAATTTGACACAAAAATAAAGATGATCAGAAGTGACAATGGGACAGAATTTATAAATGATATTTGCCTTGATTTCTTTGCTGAAAAAGGCATTTTGCATCAAAGATCCATTGTTAAAACTCCTCAACAGAATAGTGTGGCTGATAGAAAGCATAGGCACCTATTAGATACTGCTACAGCCCTCAGGTTCCATGCATGTTTTTCCAAAACTTTCTGGGGTGAATGCATTTTATCAGCCACACACATCATTTATACTCTTCCTATGCCCAACTTGGGGTGGAAGAGTCCTTTTGAAAAATTGTTTGGTTAGCCACCAACTTACCAGGACATGAGAGTTATTAGCTGTTTGTGCTTTGCTGCCAATTTAGGTGTCAAAGACAAATTTGATTCAAGAGCACATAAATATGTTTTTCTAGGTTACACTTATGGTTTTAAAGGATACAAACTGTATGATTTAAGCACCAAATATGTTTTCCACAACATAGATGTTCTCTTCTCTGAAACAGTTTACCTTTTTAAAGCAACAGAAGTCTCTGCACCTATGTTACCACAGGACACCTCAGTCCACATTGCACCCACTTGTGAACCCTTGTTTGCTGCATATGATTCTCCTCCCCCAAGATCATCTTCTTTGTCCAATATTCCCTCCTCTACTCCTACTATTTCTGCATCCTCTTCATCTCTTGGTGCTTCTCCTACTCACACTATTGACCCCTTGCCCTTTCAATCTGTTTCCCACACCTCACCCACAGACAATATGCTCTCCTCCCCTTCCATTCCCANTGATTCTGCACCTACACAATCTGTCATAGCTGAACCCCCAATTAGGAAGTCTTAGAGGCCTAAAGGTCCCCCAACATGGTTAAAAGATTTTGTATGTCCTTCACACCATAAGAAAACCACTACCCCCTCATGCCCTATTCCTCCCTCTGACCCTCCTTCTTTGTCTCACTGTTTTGCTGCCTCTTCTCTGACCTCACGTCCATATCCCTTATTTTCTTATGCTCCAATATCCAGAGCCTAGTAGTTATGTACAAGCACAACAATGTCCTGAATGGGTGGCAGCAATGGATTTGGAGTTGGCTACTCTTGAACAGAACCATACTTGGGTTCTTACTCCTTTACCCCTAGGAAAGAAGGCCTTGACCTCTAGGTGGGTTTATAAGACAAAATTCAAACCTGATGGCAGTGTTGAAAGACACAAGGCTCGACTTGTCATTAGAGGATTTGAACAAGTCAAGGACAAAGACTATAAACATACTTTTTCACCAGTTGCAAAATTGACCATTGTTAGGCTTTTTATTGCTAAAGCTACTGCTTTTCAGTGGCCTTTGCATCAACTAGACATCAACAATGCTTTTCTTCATGGTTTTATTAATGAGGAGGTCTACATGTTACCACCACAAGGGTGTTTCAAAGCTCAGCCAGGGCAAGTATGCAAGTTACAAAGGTCCTTATATGGTCTCAAGCAAGCTTCTAGGCAATGGAATATTGAACTGTCCAAGTTTTTGATCACCAAGGTTTCCAACAATCTAAAAATAACTATTCCGTTTTTACAAGACATACTCAAGGAAAATCCCTTTTTGTCTTGGTTTATGTGGGTCATTTGTTGGTTAGTGGAGATGATGAACATGGCATTATCCTCCTGAAACAAGCATTACATTCAGCCTTCACCATGAAAGATATTGGCTTGGCTCATTATTTTTTGGGGATAGAGATTTCTCGATCCTCTAATGGTACTTGTCTCAATCAAAGGAAATACACCTTGGACATACTCACTGATGCTGGCTTAACAGGGGTTAAACTAGCTAAGTTGACTCATGAGTGTGGGGATTTGTTGACTGATCCAAGTGCATACAGAAGATTCATAGCTAGGTTGCTATATCTCACCTTAACAAGGCCAGATATTTCCTATGCTGTATAGCATCTTAGTCAGTACTTGCAACAGCCTCACCAGCCTCATTTTCATGTAGCCTTACATGTGTTGCGGTACTTGAAAGGTACTGTGAACAAAGGATTGTTCTTTCCCGCTTCCAATGACCTCAGATTACATGCCTACTGTGACGCTGACTGGGGAACCTGCAAAGATTTTGCTAGGTCCCACATAGGCTTTTGCATTTTTCTTGGTTCCTCTTTGGTGTCCTGGAAGACCAAGAAATAGAAAACTGTTGCCAAATCTTCAGCTGAGGCTGAATATAGAAGTATGTCAGCCTCCACTTCTAAGTTGGAGTGGCTTTCTCATCTTCTAAAGGATTTTCTCTTCCAGCTTCACTTCCCATTATGCTGCATTGTGACAACAAAGCTGCTATGCACATAGCAGAGAATCTGGTGTTTCATGAGTAGACAAAACATCTTCACATTCATTGTCATTATACTCGTGACAAAGTTTTGGAGGGTTTTCTTCAAACATCATATGTCCCTTCCAAACAGCAGCTTTTTGATCTCATGACAAAGCCTTTAGGTGAAGCTCAACACCAATACTTGTGTTCAAGGTTGGGATTGGTGGATTCTCCTGCACTTCCACCTTGAGGGGGTGATGTAGAGGAGTCACTAATGAGGTTGTTAAGTTTGTTATTGTTTGCTAGTACACGTTGTTAGGCCGGGATTTATCTAAGCTGTACCCACATGTACTGCATTCATGTACTGCATCCATGAACACCTGTATATATTTAGGAGATGTACGGTTACATTGCACATATTTGTGAATACAATTTTTCTGTCACTAAATTCTTCTCCTCCTCTTTCTAAACTCTGAGTTTCACAATGAGATATCAGTCACATAGTTGATGTTTGGTTTTTTCAGTTTATCAGAAGTAATTTGTTATTTATCAGTGTTAATGAGCATTATTGGTGTTAAATTATAACTAGAAAATATGACTAAATGTTGATCCTTACTAATAAGTAGTGACAGATATTGATTTGTGTTGATGAGTTCTAAATATTAATGACAAGTACTTATAATAAGTTAAAAATCATAAGTACTAACTGTTTAATTAACATATGATGATTCTAATTGAAGTATGTTCAAAACAATACATGATAAGAACACACGATAAAAAGGCTTTCGCTATTCTCCAAGTCTGGAATTACTTAAATTTGCTAATTACAAGAAAGGTTATGGACAATAATGAAATTCCACCTTATATTTAGCGCATAATTATAAAACAACCGCCCATATTTCCCCTACTATTAGTGTTTCTGACTTATATGCTTTAAGTAATTTTGAAGAATAGCACCTCTGAATAAAAAGGGCAGCCCGGTGTACAAGCATCCCGCGTTCACACAGGGTCCGGAGAAGGGCCGCACCCAAAGGGGTGTATTGTAGGCAGCCTAACCTAACTTTGTCAGTGGCTGATTCTACGGCTCGAACCCGTGACCTTTTGATCACACGGAGACAACCTTACCAGTTACTCCAAGGCTCCCCTCCAAGAATAGCACCTCTGAATGCCTTTATAAATCCAAAATATAGCCATGTATCGCATTTGTCTCCAGAGCAAATTCTAAGGCCCTGTTCTTTTCGTTGGTAATAAGGTTGGGCAAAAAAATCGGATATTCGATCCTAATCTCATAACCGGTTTGGACCCGGAACTGGATCCAAAATTATGGAATTGGTTACAACCAGGTCCGGATCTCGAGTAATGAAAATATGAACTGGAACCGGACCAGGTACCTTGTCCAAGCTACTTTTTTTTTAAAAAAAAAGAGCTATAACTGCTTCTTATTAAGTTAGACGCCTCAAACCCAACCCTAATTTCATTCCTCAATCAGTTAATTCTCCCCTCACTCGTCAGTCGCACCCTCCCTCCCCTCCCCCCACGCGGCCCCTCACCCTCTCTCACAGCTTTTCTGACATTCTCATCCGTCCGACGACGATCTTCCCGTATGCCTTCCCAGGTGTGTTTGTCTCTCACCTCCCTCTCACTTTGAGTTTGTCTGGCTTTTATCATAGGTATCTTCGGCGATGGTCTGCCATTTACCAACCTCAACTCACTTTACGGACTTCAATGAAAAATACTAACTCTAATCCAGCTCAACCAACTTCAACCTATTTCAACCAACTTCAACGCACTTCAACCTACTATTTTAACCAACTTACACCTATCATATAAAGAATATACTAATTTAATCAACTTCAACGTACTTCAACAAAAAAAAAGTACACTTCAACTTACTTCAATTAACTTTATCTATTTTCTAAATCTTATTGTGTAACCAAAAAAAAAAAATGCCCTACATATGTGGGAGCAATCTTTCTATTAGTCATAACCCATGCCATGCCACAAGAGAAGGAGAATGACATCAATAATACGATATCGTATTTGAAAACTGTATCGGACTAACAAATTTTGTCATACTTTATTAGTTAAATAGACCAATAATGAAAAAGAAAACATGTCACAAACTTACAAAGTTACAAGTCCCTATGTTCAAATTAGACAAGCATTTGTAGTTTGAGAAACCATAAAAGGGGTACGTCAAAATTGGACTCCCAATTACATACATGCATCACCCCTCACCCCAAAGGGGTACGCGCTCCCGAACTGAGGTCCGATCAGGCATTTGTGCATACCAAAGAGGCATTTACGTATGACAT
>NCQV01084444.1:0-26075 GCA_002740545.1 Lophocereus schottii
ACTTGGACAGATTTTTACACTTGGATTTGTCATCATCAAAACTAAATATTTCAACATGTATGATTACCAATAATGTATACAATAAGGTTTTATTATTATATATCATTATTGGTTGCCTTGTGTTGCTCACTAGCTACTAGCACCAGGTGCTCACTAATGCATGCAATATTGCTCACTAATTTATACTACCATCTTTTCAAGTGCCTGAAGGTACAGTACAAGTTGGCTATGCTCACTAACACATATAAGATCGCCAATATTACTATCATCATCATCATCATCATCATATGTCTCATATTAGTGAGCTATGCATAAGCGTTCAATGAGTAATAACTTATATTTAAGTAGCATCAGCTCAAGCTATCTAGTAAAGTTTACTTAAATAATTAGTGAGCAGTAATAATCGTTACAAAACTTGTCTTAGTAGTTTCTTTCCACTTAGTGAGCATTTCTAGTATGTGCAGTGAGCACTACCATACATTATAATTACAAGAGAATATATATTAACAAATTTTAATATTATATGAGAAGGCAATTTGTTATTTGACGGAGATACAAATGTGGAAAAAAATTGAAAAGACTAAAAGGGTTACAAAAACAAGGCAAAATGAGTTAAAAAAGTGGAAAATAAAGACAAAATCGGAGTTAAAAACTGAAGCACAAAACTGGCTTCCACGAAACATACAAATGTGAAAGAATTATTTAAAAAATGGCAAAAAACAAAGTTTATAAAAACAGAGTACAATGAATTAAATAAGGGCAAAACAAGACAAAAAGGGGAGGGCCAGAACTTGAATGCGTGATAAGTCCGAAACTCACATGCCGTCTTGGCTGCTGGCCCAACGCTCAGCGAATGTCAAATACCCCAGATTTAAATAAACGAGGCAAGCCGGCTAGACAAAGTGTGCTGTTCCCCTTGTATGGTATAATTTGCAACTTCAGTTTATGCAAAGTAGTTGATAATAGTCAACACTCATGTCTTTCCTCTGTTTGTCGGAGGGTCCTTTGTTTGAACTAGGGGTCAGGCAATGAGCATTGTAGATTATAGAAAACTGTTGATCCCAGAATAAGGAAACAACAAAAGAAAACTGTGGACCTACTCTGTTTAGGATGAGTTAACATGCTGCTGCCATGCTCATATCTCTTGCTTTTAACCCAGTGTGAGTCCATGAGGCTCTTGCAGTAGAGGATCTAGGGAGAGTGCTATATTTACGGAGTCATATCCCGGCATTTGTGAAGAGGCAGTATCTAGAACTTAGAGCCATCGTTTTATTCACTGACTGGTCTGATGCCGGCTGAATGGACAATTGCTTATGTCCTAAGACAAACTAAATTTCACTGCTGATTTAATTGATAGATTTGTTCAAGTTTTAGCTCTGATACATCAGGGACAAAGTTTTCTTCTGTCAAGTTCTTATTTCATTTTCCACCCTTTTTCCCTAGAAGGCGGTGAAAGGAGTATTTGGGATGGGCATTGAGTAAAGAGGATCTCAAGCATTCATTCATTGAGGTTTATAAACACTCATGATTGGTCGTGCATCTGTGACTTAACTGATATTGACAAGTAGGGGCTAATGAAAAAATAGGAAGAAGGCGAAGCATTACAGTTATTTTCTTTTTAAAGATGTTTAACATTGAATCTCTTCTTGTCTTTCTTCCCGCCCTCCCAACCCTTCTTGTCCCCTTGTTTGTTCCCGGGGAGGTGTGTGAATGAGTTTGTGGAGATGAGAACATAGTATGAAGAGGCGGAATAATGAAGAGGATTTTGTTTTTTATGTAAAGCCTGCAGGGTATGTAAAATTGAGGAACTTATATTTTGCAGCTGCTGTCTCTTAGTAGAATTTGTTTACCCTTGAGTGTTGACAACACTAATACTGCGTATCAAGCATGTCTCTCTTCTGTGTACCAGGGTGTGTTTATGTGAAGTTTCTGTTCATGGAAGTTGGGAGAAAATACAGGGAATGTATTGAGCTTTTTCTCTCTAACTTTAGATTGTATTGGTGGACGCCTTACTGATTAAGTGAACCTGGAAGGATAACTCTAGAAATGGTTTGAGATTCAACATTTAATTTCAACAGAATCATTTCTTCTGGGCCAAGTTTGAGCAAAGGTTGCAGGGCTTTGATATAGGTTCTTCTGACGTAATATGTGGATGACATTCATTGTACTGTTGTTGAGAGGCTCAGTGCTGGTGTCAGATCAGAGCGTGGTCGATTGCAAACTGCAATATGCTAGAGGAGTTGATGTGTTTTATCTGATTGTTACAAACCAAGTTGACGACCTTTGTTTCAATTCTTCTTTTTCAGTAGCCATCTGAGTTTAGCTCTTTTTGCCGAACCACTTTTAAGTCTATTTTCTGATTTCGTTACTACGCATGGACTTTTCTTTTGCTGCAGCATCAATTTCGAATGAACTTTACTTTTTTTGGCCAAAACTTAAGATAATTACTAGTCTTCCTCTGTCCCAAGAGGATATTCCTGTTTCCATTTTATGGAAGTCCTGAAATAGAGTCCTCTTTTTACTACTATTAGCATTAAAAATCATCTCTCTTATAAAATCAATTGAAAACAGTTCATTACATGATGTCCTTTTAAAATTTTTCATTACCTAGATAGGACAATTGTTTTGGGACAATTGGATTACATCTTTTAAAAATTAAAAAAAATTATGTAAACAAAGTTTTTGATTCATATTATGTTTTATTTGAAGCTTTGAAAAGAATAAACTGGCAAATGTATCAACCCCTCTATGTCGGAGAGGAGAAAGACATTTTTGGAACTCTAAGATTAAAAATATTAATCCTAACTAGATTTGAAATGCATCTGGATTCAGTCATTTCAGTGTGGCTGTTGTCTCACACTGTTGGACTTATGGTTGGTTTCAGAAAGTGACATGAATTGGGGTTGGTTTTGAACAAATTTGACTCACAGTGCAGGAGGCTTTGGAGGACAAGCCTTATAAAAACATTTGTTGGTTCGTATGTTTAGTGACCTATCAACAACTGCTGATCCTCCAGGAGGTTAACCCAATATTTTAATGGTGGGGGGTGGTGGGATTCCATGAGTTTTTATCCGCCCAGCATGGTCACATAGGTTCTGCATGTCGACATTTTTCGTACCTAAACAGGGTCTGAATGCTAGTCTATTTATATGGTTAGTGATAATTGGAAGTGTGTTTGCTTTATTTTTAAGGTCTTCATTAATCATTTTTCTCTTAGAAAGCTACTGGGGGTATGAGGCTTTGCCAACTCTGTGATGCTTCCTAAAGCTGATTTGTTTTAGTCTCAAGGTATGATGATTGTCCTCTAGATCACAATGAGCACTTGGGACTACTAAAGCTAAACAGCCGTGGAGTTCAGGATTTTCATCGGTGTAGAACTTTGTGTGTTGTTCTTGCTTTGCCCCAAAAACTAGTTGATGTTGGCAGTTTTTCTTCTTTTTATTTTGAGCCTTTCTCCTTCTCCATCAATGTGGCAACTAACTTGACAATCCTTACCAATTGTTTGGGATATGAAGCAACAGTTCAATGTGGTTGTAGCTTAAGATGCTACAATGGTGATCATCCTGGAAATGCTTGTCACAGAGCTAAGTGTATGGTGGATTGATATGTTTATACTCTTCGTGTTACTTGACGCCGCTCAAACAGGCATATGGACAGTTAATTCTTCAGTTTGACAAAATACTCATATCTTCAGAAAATGGTGTATTAGTCTGACAACAAAACTTGTGTTAGACATTTGACACTTTGGCATGGGTATGGATACATTTTAGAGTAAACAAGACTTTGAAAAAAATAAAATAAAATTTCCAAGCATGACTCTTAGGACCCATGTTGGTTGCTTGATTATGTAGCACAGGCAGAGACCTAGCCTAAGTCCCTCTTTTTTTTTTTTGGTTAAAAAAATAAAAAAAGAAGAAGAAGAAAGTAGTGAAAGAAGTGATTATGTTTAAAGATGTTCTTTTATGTCTTTTCCTTTTGTCAGTGTTGAACTGGATTGATTTTCTTTACGGAAGCATCATACCCTCGCTCATGTATGAAATTGTGGGGTCTTATTTTGAATTGATAAATCTTTTATATTTAGAGGCAATATGCATATGTTGATAGGGGATCCAATAAAATAACCTCTCTGAAGTCTAAAATTTAAGAGTAAGGTTACGTTTCTCCCGCCCATACCCTGCCTAGGGACAGGGCTTTGGGTTACTGCATTGATTTGTTTGATTTCATGATTGTCACCCGATCTCTATTATTTCTTGTCAACATGATCTGCTTTACGTATCAATTTTGTATTATGCTTACATGATTCTTTTTTCTCCTATTGACAGGAATTGCCAGTTAGAAAGCTTGAGTATAAGGACATTATTGTAGATGGAGGAATCTGGAAAAGCAGGTGAACCATGAATCATATTTTTGGTCCAGTTTAAAAACTCTGAGAAATACAAGTTAATTGGTTACCTACAAGAACTGACTGGAGGAGCGTCTGTCTCGAAGAAGATTGCACAGAACAAGATAGAGTAAGTTGTAAGGGATTTTGTTTTTACAGCTTGGGGTTTTTCGAGTCATCAATGTTCTAGGGCTTTTGAGTGAGATGTAAAACTCAGCTTGCGGGATTATAGTGAGAAAAATTTCTCGTGTATCTCCAGTGAGGTGGCAGATACATTGACAAGGATAGACGACCCCTATTTTTAATTATCTTTTTTCCTCCAATTTTCCAATCTTTTTCCCCGTCCTTGTCTTGGTTCCCTACATAGTTTGTTTTTGTGATGTAATAGCTGTAGCAAGGTTTGGGTTCTTGTTCAGTTTGGTTTATTTAGTTCTGCCTCATATTGTATTGGGGTTGCTTCTTACTGGTCTAGTATGTGTGAAACAATTGAGAGGACCCATCTAGGGTTCTTTTGAAATAAGGGGCTTTTTACATATCCTTTTTTCTCATTTGCTGGAAAAACTTAGTGGAGTACCCAGTTTGATGAAAGCTTTTATTCTTTATTATCATTGTCGGTTCCTATCTGTAACATATAACTGCGATATGCACGCAAGCGTTAATTGGTAGCTATGATAATGAGCATGGAGAATCTCTTAATTAATTTCTTCAGTGGAAGGAAGATGTGTAACTTCATCAAGTGTACAGGAATATTAGAGTTGTACTTTTGAAATGCGTATTGATTTTGTTTGTTTGTAAAAAAGTTTCTTTGTTTACCAGAGACAAAGTAAAATTATTTCTTCAGTAGTAACCTTGACATTGGCCAAACTTAAGAGTATCTCTTCCTGTTTATTGGAGTAGATGTTGATTCTGTATGCTGACTTCTATCAAAATTTTATTCAAATGATAGAAATTTATATTTTCACGAGATTCATGTTCACCTACTCGTCAAATTTGTAAAGGGTTTAATGATATGCAATTCAAAAAAGTTGATGACAGAAAACATTATTAAGATGATCCCTAGAAAATATGCTAATAAGGATCATTGACGGAAATAATGAAATTGTGAGTTTCTTTTGGGCGACAAATTCATATTAAATGAAATCATTATAAGACAGTTGACATAGTGCATAACTGGAGGCAACTTAAGAAACTTCAAGCTCACATGACACACAGTATGTCACAATAAGTTTTGGGGCTAGTCATTAACTATAACCTAAAGCAGTACTGCTTTTGACCACAAAACTTTATTTAATTATTGTTTTGTTTGGCACTAAAGGATTTCTTCTTTTTCGCGATGAGTGCAATTGAGTTATAAGAAAATATAAGGAGTTGGAAAATTTATAAAAAATAATAATGAGTTGTAAGAACTATTAAGAGGCTGTAAGAAGTTATAAGAATAAATATAAATAATTGTTAAATTGTTAAAAAGTTGTATAAATAAAATTTTAGATCTGTACGCATAATTATTGATATTTAATGTATGAATTGGGAAATAAATTATTTCATGAAAGTAAATTACACGTAATATGCCAGTGATGTTTATGAAACTAATTTTATACCATCACTAAACAAATTATTTTTTAACATTATACAAATAAATTTTGTTTTTCTACAATTATCATTTTAGATGAGAAGATATAATATTAAAATAACATAATTGATAAAAATAAACCTTTAAACAAGTAACTGCATAACAATAAAACAAGTTCAAGGCATAGAACCAAATATGCTCGACACTTAAGGTACTTTTTTTTAAAAAACTTAACATTTGTGACACTTCTTCATAAACAATTGTTTTTAAAAAAAATAACAATTTTTTTCAACAAAATTGAATAAAACCCTCAAAATGAAATTTTATTTAAATTACAAATAATTTTGCTCATCAATCACATATAGATTAGAGCACTTGGAATACCTTAGGTGTGGTATCATTTGACAGGATGATCACTAAATAACGTTGGTTGGGAGGGGGGTGCATATAACATGACAGTATTATAAGTTGGTATGCTTCAACCTAAGTTCAATTTTCCTCGTCCCCCTCTAGGTACATGATGATGTGTTTTTATCATTTTTTTTTTTTGATGACTCTCATGTATGAGAAACAGTTCTAATCATTTTTCATAATGTTTGGGAAAATACTCTTTGGTTAACTTGCCATATTCGAGTACACTTCGATATTTAGCTCCGTACTTGGAAAAGAAACTGGTCGCCATGTCCCACAATTTAAGAAATATGGTATACCTAATGGAGTGAAGGAGCAATTGAACCATCAGCAGTTATCTTTGTGGATAACAATTGAGAGAATACTTGGAGTACTGAAGGGGAGATGGAAAATATTGGCATCCAGAATGCTTAAAATGAGACTGGAGCAACAGTTTGATATAATTGTTGCTTGTCGAACTCTCCACGATTTTATTACTTTGAATAAAAATGGCATAACAATCTCAGTAAGGGATCCAAAAGCGGATGAGTCACCCAATGTTCCATCTTATAATAGCAACCAAATTGTCATTGGCAAAATTAGAGATGAAATAATTGAAATACTTTTGTTACTCACTGTTTGACTATTTTCATATATAATTCACCTCAAAACTCAAACATGAATTCAATTTTTGTATTATAATTTTAAAAACTTGTTGACTTATTTTCTCTAGAGTGACCTAAATGATTCATGTCAAAACTAAAATCTAATTCACTCATTAAATTTTGTTTTTTTGTTTAAAGAAATATTATGTTCATAGAAATATATACAGTTTTTTGATATTTGTTGTTTGTAAAAAATATATATACATATTTCTATAAATAGGAGAACAAATAAATGACAAGTTGAACGTTATAAAAAAAAAAGAAAATATAAGAAGATATAAGGAGATGCAAAAAGATGTAAGAATTTTCTTAAAGATATGAGGAGTTGAAAGAAGTTGTAAAGTGATGCAACTTGTAGCCTAAATACTCGCTGTTGTGAATAACAATAGGACCTAACTAACTAGCAATTCATTTTAACCCTACGCAACTTGCCATCAACTAATCTTAAGCACAACATGCAAAAATGTCTTTTCAGTACTACTTCAAGGAATGGTTGGTAACTAATCCAACAAGGTCAACATGAGTGCAACAAAGTATCATTTTACAAAACTTCTCAACTTTATATTCGATGTCTTATGTAAAATGTCCAGCTTATGTTTGTTCATCTCGAGTTCTTCACAAATTGAGAGTGTAGCATTGAGGATGGTAAGCAAAGACAAATGCGCACTTGATTTGCTACAGGAAACTTGGTGTCCCAATATAGAACTTATTGGCGCATGACGAGATGACCCTTGCTTGTCAAATCGAAAACTCTATGAAAAAGAGTACATCATGGACAAAAACAGGGTGATAAGTTTGAACAGCAAGCGTATAACTAAAGTTGTAGGACTTAATGGTCGACACTTCCTCAAGGATGCCTTAGAATCAATTACAAGTTTGAATATACCAACTATGTAATTTATT
The DNA here is from genome assembly GCA_002740545.1 of Lophocereus schottii. NCBI lineage: Eukaryota > Viridiplantae > Streptophyta > Magnoliopsida > Caryophyllales > Cactaceae > Lophocereus > Lophocereus schottii. The sequence goes on from NCQV01084444.1 coordinate 7,910, forward strand.
GGCTTAATTATGTGAATATAAGAACAAACACAATGAACCACATAACATTTCGTACGAAGACTAAAACAAACCTACTGATGAATTATGAAATTCTAACCAAAAAGAAAGAGTAAGAAAAAAACTAGAAGGAGATTACTGAAACCACTTAAATCCAATTGAAAATGAAAGACCTTTGATAGTTTTCTATTCATGAACTCTCATCAACCGATCACACCATGAAAAGGAAGAATCACATGGGATCACCCAAAAGTGTAGAAAAATAGAGGTGAAGAAATCCAAAAATGAGGAAAAAAATAGAGTGGAAGGGATCAAGATCACAATGAATAAGAAAGTAAAGTTATTATTAATCTATGAATCAAAGAGTGTAATTGTGGCAAAAAAAATTCTCAATCCTAATGAAAACAATATCATAAACTAACAAAAACTATGCGTCGTACAAAGAATCCTTCGGCTTATTTATAATATGAAACTTATTCCTATAGTTTTTTAGGATGGTATCACGAAATAATGTTAGGAAAAAAATCAAAGTTTGTTAGGAAAAATAAAAGTAGTAGGTTAAATTATTAACCGACTTTATACTCTTGTCAAAGTTAGTTGGTCGTTGATGACCTAATTTTGCCTCTTTATCAAAATATTGATCAAAATTGTTAAAATTTGTTGCTAGTTTGTTGAAATAAATTTCCTCCTCTTTCCCTATATATACACGGTTGATGGAGGAGTTTTAGAGCCAAGAAAATTCCGCAAAGACACACATAGAGCAAAGGCAAAAACCAACTCCAGTATCCTCCATTACATGCCTAAATCACAAATAAATTAGCCTACAAAATTAGCCTTAAATACATGGCCTTAAAAACCCTTAATATAAACATCTTTTGGCACTGATTCAAGTACTCCAAGTTAACTGCCTGGAAGTGCACCTGGAGTGGTTTACACTGTGTCAATCCTGGGGAACGGTCGCCCATATGAAGTTTGCACCTTAGTTTCGACGAAATCATTCTTAAGACAGTGGCTAAGTCACGACACGGTTTGATCTATGAATTGATTTTGATTATTACTTTTGTTATTACTAATCTTGTTACTTGATAATTTCAAGCACACTTTAAAGTTGCTCGATTTAATTCAAGTGTAGTGGCTCGATCGATGTCATTTTCATAAATTATACTTAGTGGTTGTGATTGTATATGACACCCTTAAGCTATATTTTTCCAACAAATAATACAGTTACACGTGCTGCGTGAAGGTACACAGAGAAACCATGTAATTTGATGCATTCAGAGCAGACAATAGCGTTAAGCAACAACGTTATGGAGATAGACACCTACACATTCCTTGAAGGCAATACACGGTTAAATTGTGTAGCTAGCTTGTTGGACGCATATAGCCGTAGCAACTAGCTACATGATTTATGCACTCCTACATGAAAATCGTAGTATGCTGCCCCAAGTCACAACAAAAATATTTTTGTTATTTTTAAAAACTTTTCTTCAACTTTTTCTTTTCCAAAAATTTTGAAGAATGGCTTTCTTACCCCAGCACCAATATCATGCAGTGTCCTCATTGAGAGTTGAGGAGCCTCATACACACAAAAGGCAAAAAAGAAAGCAACAAAGAAATGAAAGACACCTTACACGTTGATACAAGACGAAAATAACAATAATACTAAGTGGTGTTGATCGTATTTGACTTGTCCTATTACTCGTTGTAGGTCATTTGGTGGCTTGTGTAGTATTAGATAGCCCACATCCTCATTGTTAGGGAGGTTTAGAAACAATTTCAATCTCAATCCGTCATTAGGGTTGTAACAAAACTGAGCGGGCTCACCGAACTCTCGAGTTCACCTTGGTCAAAGCTCAGTTCGGGCTCGAATCTTTCCTATGCGCCTGAGCCTAACAAGGCTAAGATTGGCTCAACTAGACTAAGTTTAGCTCGATTTGGCTCAATTAGTTCCTTTTTTCTTAGGCGCTTACGTGGAAAGTATGAAACTATTGTCATAATAACAAAATTCAAATCCTTGATTATTGAATACAATACAACAATCTAGAATTCAATCTTAGATTGTAGCCTTCAATCTAGAAACTTTTAAAGCAAAAACAAGCAAAAAAGACAGATAATAAGCTGAGCCGAGCTGAGCCCCAGCCAAGCATTGTGTATTTGAACCTAAGCTCGAGCTAAACTTTATAGACTTTAGTGAGATTCGAGTTGAGCCCAAGATGAACTTTTAACTGACTGAGCCAAGCCCGGTCCTAGCAGGTTGAGCTCAACTCGGCTTGTTAACCGTCACATATGGCCATAAAGCATGCAAGTTGTCAGCCCAGTCTTTCCTACCTCGGTTCATGGTCTTCTCTAGGATCTAATTGATCTACCTGCTGGAGACCTACCCATTAGTCTGTGAGTGCAAGGGAGTGGCTACTATAATAACCTGAACCAAATCTATGTTAATTACTTTGGTTAATTCTAAATTAATAAAATTGAGAGGACACAGTTCAATTTAGCATTTGAAATTTCCTATATGTTTTGTGGCAAAGACAATGAAGTGGTCTCAAATAAAATTTTACAATGTTCTTGGCAGAGCTATTCGTTAGATAATGCTAAACATAAAGGCAGCTATTTGTAGAGTTGACCAAAAGTTTTGTCTTCATAAAAGAAATCATCTAAAGTTTGCATAAGCTTTAGCAACATACTATTAATAATAGCAATAACAATAATAATGATGGCAATAGGAAGCCCAAAATTTACTAGCCTAGGATAAGAAGGAAAATATTGGGGTGAATTCTTTGATCTAGAAGAGGATTTTTGGGCTGGGCTAGGTATAGTATGGAGAGGGTCACGACTAGTGATAGACAGTAAGAAAGGGATGTAAAGAGGAAAAAAAATCTAGCTTAGGATTCATGTCAAATTAGCTCAAGAATCCCTCACACCCAAACAACCCAACACAACCAAATATGCTGCTCGATCGTGCTTTGTTGCCAGCCATGTTGCCTACGACAAGCCTGAAGCTACCGACAGTGTCTCATTTGTTTCCACAATTCACTTCATTAGTTAGTGAATAATTTTTTTTAAACTGAGGTGAGTGTTAATTTGTGTGAAGCTAAAGTTATTATGATAATTTTGAGGGATTGAAATGCTTTATTATATGTAGTTATAGAGGGAAGAATGAGCTTTGAGCATGGGTTGTGAACTTGAGTACCCATATAATTAATTTTGTTGAATTTTAAAGCATTTTTGATGTGTACTCTCAGAAGTTATAGGTTGGTTCGGGTGTGTTAGATTCTTGGCATTGAAAGGTTGAAGAGGATGAAGGACAGCTAGAGGTTAGAGGTCAAAAAAAAGGAGAATGAGTATTTCTGGTCGGGTTTTGAAATAAACTTAACATGAATTTTGAAGTTAATTTGGGGGAATGCATTCTATTTTTAGTCGGTAAATTGAATGGATTAGTGATTGAAAGCAATATTGAAACTTGGTTATTGGCAATTTAGTAAAATGGAGAGGATGACAGGTCATGATTTGTGCTAATAACAAAACTAACTATTACTTTACCCAAGTAAATAGTTAAAGTTTATCTTAGATTTTATGTTGAGTGAATACCTTCTAATTTGATTGCAAAAATGTATGCGAATTCCGCAAATGTATGTCATCCACTTGCATTCATCTTAGACTTCCTGACTAACATGTGAGGTCTGCACCTATGTGTAACGCCCCCAAAATGCTAATGACATAATTACTAAAATCTGCAGCAGAAAACTTCATGGTAGAAGGCGCTACTGCTGTCCTGATAAGGACAAGGCTTAGTGAAACCATTTAATCTTGCAACTTATGGTCAAATCACAATATCTATTAAACTGAAACACTTTAACACCAAAGTCCATAATAGTTCAACTTCAATACAATCAACTTAATCATACCATGTCCTAACACGCACTCCACACTGCACTAGTATATTGAATATACACCCAACTTGACCCTGAGGATGATCCCAACATTCATGCTATGTCGAATCAACTGTGAGCATCTGATGACTTCCAAAAGGGCTTGCTAAATGAAAAACATGTGATACTTCATCACCTAAATTGGAAAACATGAAAACAATTCGAAAATGTGAGCTAAAACTCAGTACATGCATTCCTGTATTGTAAAATAAGCGTAGAAACACTGTTAATGGTTGCAAGTCATTTAGTTCACAATAATAATGAAAATGATGATAATATGAAACTGAATTACTCATTATTATTTAGATGTGAACCCTTTGTGATGATATGATCTATACATAGGTATACACCTGTCAATTCAATCAAGGGTTGGCCTAAAGCCGTGCGGGTAAATAATGAGCTGACGCCCTATGGATGATAACTGATGGGGTCACAAGTTAAATGGCAAGTCGCTGTATCAATTGATTAATTGATAAACTCATTAAGAGTTGTACCTTGATAAACATATTCTGCCTTCCGAAAACACAGACAATGGACGTACCTTGAGTCTTTAAAAATGTCATCTGGACTTGATAAATGCCATCTGTTTTATAAATATCATCTGAATTGATAAATATGTTCTAACTTGAAAATATTTATGCATAACGGAAAACGATAACTAAACCTCGACTCTGTTTCATAAATGTCATTGTAGGTATGTGTAGTCAATAAATGATCTTTACTTGCATAAATGAGTAAGTAAAAGTATGTGTAATAGAAATTGAGTAATTAAATGGTATACATAACTTGGGTATTTCAATATAACTTCAAAACTTAATTAATGAAAGTAATTAAATCCGATATAAAGTAAATGAAAGTAAAATAGACCGCAATGAGGTAAATGAGATTACAAAGGTAACAGCCTTGATGGTGAGAAATGGGAGAGTGGTCTTGGCCTTTTCTAAAATAGGTTGCTGATACAGGTTTAAGACTCGCTTATGTATAGCTTTGTTCAAGATAACAGCGAGTACACTAAATTGGCTTGATAAATACATTTAATACATTCTGAATTGAGTAAGTAATAGAGGTTTGAGGCCAAGAGGTATATCTTGGTTCAAAATAGCATAAACTGTAATAACATAGTTTAATGAATATGGTTTCTGAGTCAAAAATTCTCCCCACTTTCCATATTTCATTCACAAGTCCTTCAAATGCAGTTTTTTATTCCAAATAGATTATTGATCCTAATGAAAGCGATTAAACTCCGCAAACTTGGTACATTCTTTGTAATATCCATGAGTGTTTCAAAACTTATAAATAAGCTCCCAAATTGTATGCTTATCTTCTTATTTCTCATTAATCAAGCTAAAACTTGCATGAAAGTCCATGAATATTTATTTTCCCCTTAAATGACCTTACTTGGCCCAAAATACACAAAATATAATTAATCTCACTCAATCTTTATTATTACTCTCTACAAAATTACTCAAAATGCTTCCAAAAATCACCAAACTCCAAATACTCAACCAAAATTCATGAAATCTCATAGGAAATTCAAAAATAATATGGACAATCTACAGTAAACGTTTTGGAATTTTCCTCTAAGTATACGTTACACAGAAATTGCAATAACAGCCTAATTTGCACCAAGGCAGGTCAGTTCAATTTAAAAATTCATAACTTTCACCCTTGACCTCAAATGGAGACCTAAAATCCCAATATAGAAAGATTAAGAAGTGCCAAAAAATTTCATTTACAACACAAAACATGATTCCACAATAGGGTTCCCAAAATGGGATTAGAATACAAGTGTGTTAGTTTTAATCTAACCTGCATAGTTCTCGTAAAATGAACATAACATTGTCCACAGTACTCAAATTAAGGCAATTCAAAAGGCATTTGAAAGCTAATAGACTGGCCTATCTATCCACCAAAAAGTATAAGTTTTTAGTGGGCCAATAATTTTCAGTTTAATCTCAAGTTTATCCCTATTTTTTGCCATTTTCAGCCTTCATTGTTTTTGCTTTCTCCTCTTTGTTTTCGCATAAATGCTCACTTGAAATCATTTCAAATCACCAAAAACATCACTATAATCATCAATAAGACTAAAGATTACAAAATAATATACAAAACAATACAAATCCATCACTTGACTTAAGCAAACTTGATCATGATAAAACCCTAACCTTAACCTGCTTCAAGCTCAACCCACCATGATGAATATCCCCAAGATAAATAAAATTTGCATGATAACATCTACTTTGATCTTAAGAGCATGAATCATAACTAAAACAATCATAAAACTAAAAATACATCAAGATCAAGTTAGGGTTTACTTACTTTGATGCTTCAAAAAGAAGTATAAGTGGTAAGAGAAGTGATTGATGAGCGTGGGGGTTGAGACGGGATGATGGCTGAGTGGGCAGTGGTGGACTGGTGGCTATGGCTGCTCCGGTGAGGTGCTAGTGGTGGCAAACAATGGCTAAAAAGGGAGGTGGGTGTCATGGCTATGGAGGAGAGAGAAGAGGGAGATGGGCTATTGAGATATGTTTCTTGCTTGGCTTGAAATGATCTCAAATACTTGGCTAAAATGTATCTCCCAAAAGTAACTTTTAACTAAATACAATTATACATAAATCATGATAATTAGCTACATTGAATTAAGTAAAATTGTTGGGCTTGAAATTCGCCCATAATTTGGGACCAATGAAATTGGGCCAAAAATAAAGGAATTCGGGCACAAGTTTTTACGTAACTAAAACTTAAAATTTTGTAACTTTATGGAAAATAATTTAATGGTCAATCATAGTTATCGAGGTCTACTATTGATTCACCTGAAATTTAATCAACCAACAAAACTTGAATTGCAAAATGGAACCCAAATGAAATATCTTCCAACCGGGATCATTGAATACAATAAATGAAAGTGGAATATTTAAATAACATAAGGTAATTCGGCAAATATATAAATTGAGTGTAATTGAATTAATAAACATGATTTGGTTAAACAAATAACCATGAGTGATTAAATCAATTAATATGTTTAATTAAATGAATAAATATGATTACTTAAATAAATAAATATGATTTAAATAAATAAATATAAGTTAGGGTTGAATTATCACAGTCTTCCCCACTTAAAGAGTTTCGTCTCTAAAACTTATGATTTTGATCATATATGCAATGCCGCCTAAATTATGGATAGTTGGTTTTCATTGCTTCCTTTCAAAAAGGTATGATTAGCCCAAAGTGCATAGATCCTCAGTGACTTCACCGACTCGATTACTTTGATATTCTCTTCGAAAGAAAAACTTGTTACTGTAAAGGAGGTACTCTACTCTACCGATTCTTTGTCTTGACCGCTAATAAGTATGGAAACCATTGCATTTTCTACTAAGTACTCTGATATGGAATCATAAAGCCCATGTAACGAGGACTTAATTATTTCTGGTATCCAGTCTCTTAACACCCTTAACAAAAGAAGCCCTTTAGAATACTATATTTCTCATCTGAATTGTGATTGTTTCCTTCTTTGGCCAAAATGACCATACGACTCTTGTGTAGTCCTTGTGTCACCTTAGCATGTACGTGAGCTGTCTCATTATTTTCTATGCTTCTTCTAGCTTGCTCTAGTACCACTAGACATTGTTTGAGATTATGCCTTTATGAAAAAGTCCTCATCCGATGTTCTTAATGTACCACATGATCTTTCCTCATCAGACTAGTCTAAGATCTGCTCTAAGTCCGAATTAGACGCTAGAATAAACGTGGTCAGAGATGAAAATAATGGAATTGGTAGTCAAGTGGGTCATTAAGAACAAAAGAAATAAACAATGAGACTAGAAAAGATTTAAAAACAAGGGATTAACACAGGGTGGTTAGAGTAAAGATAACCATAAGTGTATCATGAATCCTGAAATATAATGCCACAAGAATTGTGGTTTATAAATATGGATTATGAAGGATCCAATAAATAATTAGCCAAGGAGAAAGATGGTCCGGTTATACTCGAGTTTAACTGAAGAATTAGAAACAAGATGACAAGCAACGGAACTTCAACTAGGTGACTTTATAGCCACGAGCAACAAGATAAGTACAATAGATAGATGGGAGAAGCAATGTCCAATAAATAGATAGATAGATTGGATAAGTAAAGTGCAATAGATAGACAAATAGATTAGACAAGCAAGGTGTAATGGATAGATAAATGGATTGGACAAGCAAAGTGCCAATGGGCAGATAAATAGATTGAGCAAGCTACAACAGGAACATGCCTTTGCTTATATGAAGCCAATTTGAGTACAGCAATAAGATTAAATAGAGAATGTGGCAGTTTATTTATCAAAAAGAGTAAGGGAATTATGACAATCGCAATCACCCACACCAATGTGAGTTAAGCTACATTATGAATTCAGAACAAGTTATACAAGCTTATTATTATGAATAAATGGGGTGTAAGGTAGATGTGTGAATTGACTCTCAGCAGAATGAACTACAACTCATGATCATGAAACAAGGATGGTGAAGGTTGAGAGCACTGCAATGTTGACAACCATATAAAGTCGAACAAAATGTATTGCACATTTAACAATGGATTTGCAAAGACATGGAAATCACACTAATAGGAAATATCGGGTTGAAATGCAAGGGATATTAAATAGTATTGGATCGTATCGAGTTTTGAAGAGGAGATAAGCAAACAATTACAAGAATCACTGTAAATGAGTATTCCTGCAAAAGATAAATTGTGGTTACATGGTTCAGCTGTGATATCTGGACCTCAAATCATTCCTTAGCAGTTAATCCCATAATCATCTATTCAAAATATATGGAACTTGTTTTTGATAGTGATCTTGTTTAATTATGTGTATGTAGTACACAACCATAAGGTTCTACGTCCCTTCTTCACACACATAAAACTAGGTTTCCTACGGTGATACACTTGATCTAATAACTCCCTTCTGTAGAAGCTCATCTTACTAAATCCTTAGTTATTTGAATTCTATTGGGGGTCATATGATAGGGGCTCTGAACCTCGGTTGATCTAAAAATCAATGCTTCTTGGGGAAAAATAGTCCTGAAATTCCTCAGATAGAACATCCCTAAATTCACAAACTGTAATTATGGATATGTATATACCGAGTGTGGTTGGCATATCACTAATATTCAATGCATTACTAACACAATAACTTACCTGCTTGCACAGTGCAATTAGGGTGACAATAGGGTTTTTCTTTCCTCGGTTCATAAAAACACACGTCTAGTCTTTCCTCATTTTTCAAGGTAACTTAAGATCTTTAAAAGTCATCTTCTATAAGTACACAGTCAGTTTATCCCTATAATGATAACAAGGTCTGCCAATCAAATCTAAATTGAATGCCCAATGAATATGGTTCCAGCAATCCCAATAGAGGCATATTTATAAAAGATAACACATTCGACCTCCTGCTGGTCTCAGTAGATTTAAATGACAAGGGAACATTCTAAAGTGTAAAGAGATGTAATCGCACCATGAACTCTCACAAAGATATTTCGTTATTGGTTATAAAGGATCGACATGTAAGCTGAATAAATAAAAGGACGAGAATTGTAATGAAAGAGGTAAGGCATATAAATGACCTACATATTCATGATGGTCATGATAGTAAAGTAAATGAACCATGTTATGAAGATGAGAGGGAGTATTAAGTACTGGAGGTGAAAAAAATCTAACAGATTATGAAAGAGGCATTTCAAAAGTCAAACGATACTCGTATGTGAGTAAATGATGAAGATGAGGGTCAACACCACTAGAAGGGAAATTTTAATCATCTGGTATTTGATAGGCCAATATGTCAAGTTGAAGGAGTCAGTCTTATGACTGAACATGATGGCATCTATCAATAACACATTTTATAATAAATGGAAGTCTTGGGTAGGTAGATAAACTTCGAAACTACTGGCAGATAGAAATTGTACAAATTGTTGTTTATCATTAATACGATAGACTGTACTAGTAAAGAAAGGATTGCCAAAATAACTTGAGTAACGACATGTGGTCACAACCATAGAGTAGTATGCTAACATGGCGTTACGGTGCTATAGAAACATGAACAATATGGATACATTTAATTGCTGAAAAGGTGCTCAATGACTAGGTCTGAAGCAACTAATGGCTTTGCAAGTAATAAATAATAGTGCCCAAATAGAAGCAAGGAGTTAAAATAGGTGATAGTAAAAATATGAACATAGTGGTGATTGAACTGTGAGTAGAATGGGCCAAATATGCTTAGGAAGAACTGCAAATCACACAGTAATGCACACTGGGGGTCATTATAGGGTCTATCATGGAAACAGAGAATTAAATGATTGTGATTGTCAAGGTTTGAATTGCCTATAAGAAAGATTGCTTAGATGTGTTTAAAGAACTCCCCACAGACCACACCAGAGATTTTCCATAAACACTCCATTACAAATTAAGAGAGTATGAGTGGTAAAGAAATGAAGTCCCTGAACAATTCTAGGTAACTAGGGTAGAAATAAGTCAATGACAGGAAGTAATGAGAGCATTGATAAGGTAAGGTCCTAATGTTAAGAATGGTAGCTTAATCTTACTCGTACCACTTATATAATGCCAAGTAGCACATCTTAAGCTACTAACTATTATCATGAGACATAAGCACTCAATGTAACATTCATATCATGCTGGCTCACCTCAAAGATATTGCCCCACAAAGCATTTCTTCATCTAGAGGTTTACATCTAACTTGACACTATATTAATCTCTTAAGAAGTTGCAAATGGCATCCCCACATCGAGTTTCAACCATCACTGTGCCCAAGATCAGGTATATTAACACATCTCAATAAAACTCTTAAATCCTGGGGTAAAACGGATAGAGTTCTGCCTAAAAACTGACTAAAACCCGGCTTAAAGCCTGACAGTAGATACCTGAAATGGACATAAATACTTCAATAGTTCAACGGCCACATGCCGGAGTTCATAACTCAATGTGTTACACACCTGGAGTGAAGGATTGCAAAAATTCAAACAAATGAGAGAAATGAAACATATAATATAGCTGCCAAATAAATAAGGGCATGCCTCACTAACAGGTCACCTAAATGGTTCCACACTCCACCTTGCTAATGCTTGGATCTCAGGAGACTACCAAATGATTGGGTCACCCAAATGGAAATCATTCCTCCTTATATAGCCATACATATGAACTTATAGTCAATAGCTCATTTAACTTGTTTAACATAACTCATACACAACTTGATAACTAATTCATAAACACTTCATAGCTCACTGTGGCATTAAAACCTTAACTCTGATACTAAATCCGTAATGCTCCCAAAATACTAATGATATGATTTATGAAAATCTGTAGAAGAAGACTTAATGATAGAAGGTGTTATCGCCGTCCTGATAAGGATAAGGGTCACTGAAACCATTTAATCTTGCAACTTATGGTCAAATCACAATATCTATTAAACTAAAAAACTCCAAAAGCAAAATCTATGATAGTTCAACTTCAATATAATCGACTTAATCATATCATGTGCTAACTTGCACTCCACACTACAGAAGTATATCGAATATATACCTAACTTGACCTTGAGGACGATCTCAACATTCATGCTATGTTGAATCCACTGTGAGCATGTGATGACTTCCAAAAGGGGTTGCTAAATGGAGAAACATGTGATACTTCCTCACCTAAATTGGAAAACATGAAAACAATTCAAAAATGAGAGTTAAAACTCAGTACATGTACAACTGTATTGTAAAATGAGCGTAGAAACACTATTGATGGTTGCAATTCATTTAGTTCACAATAACAATGAAAATAAAAATAATATGAAACTGAATTGCTCATTATTATCTAGATGTGAACCCCTTACAATGATATGATCTATACATAGGTGTACACCTGCTAATTCGATCAAGGGTTGGCCTGAAGCCGCGTGGGTAGATGATGAGCTGACGCCCTATAGATGATAACTAACTAAGTTACAAGTTAAATAGCAAATCACTGTATAAACTGATTCATTAATGAACTCACTAAGAGTTATAACTTGATAAACATGTTCTACCTCCTAAAGATACAGGCAATGGATGTACCTTGAGTCTTTAAAAATGTCATCTGGACTTGATAAATGCCACATGTTTTATAAATGTCATATAACTTGATAAATATATTCTGACTTGATAACATTTATGCATAATGGGAAACGATAACTAGGCCTCAACTTTATTTTATAAATGTCATTGTAAGTCTGTGTAGTTAGTAAATGATCCTTACTTACATAATTGAATAAGTAAAAGTATGTATAATATAAATTGAGTAATTAAATGACATACAAAACTTAGGTATTTAAATATAACTTCAAAACTGAATTAATGAAAGTAATTAAATCCAACATAAAGTAAATGAAAGTAAAATAGACCACAATGAGATAAAGATTATAAAGGAAACGGCCTTGATGGTGACAAATGGGAGAGTGGTCTTGGCCTTTCTTAAAATAGGTTGCTGATATAGGTTTAAAGCTCACTGATGTATAGCTTGGTTCAAGATAACGGTGTGTACACTAGATTAGCTTGATAAATACATTTGATATATTCTGAATTGAGTAAGTAATAAAGGTTTGAGGCCAAGAGAGATATATCTTAGTTTAAAATAGCATAGAGTGCAATAACTTAGTCTGATAAATACAGTTTCTGAGTCAAAAATTCTCCCCAATTTTCATATTTCATTCACAAGTCCGTCAAATACAGCTTTTCACCCCCAAATAGATTATTAATCCCAATGTAAGCTATTAAACTCCGCAAACATGGTACATTCTTTGTAATATCTATAAGTGATTCAAAAATCATAAATAAGCTCCCAAATTGTACACTTGTCTTCTTCATTCTCATTAATCAAGTTAAAAGCTCCATAAAAGTCCATAAATCTTCATTTCCCCTTAAATGACCTTACTTGGCCTAAAATACACAAAATGAGTGTATGATCAATCTCACTCAATCTTTATTATTGCTCTTTATACAATTACTCAAAATGCTTCGAAAAATCACCAAACTCCAAATACTCAACAAAAATTCATGAGATCTTATAGGAACTTAAAAAATAATATGGACAATCTACAGCAAATGTTTCAGAATTTTTCTCCAAATATACACTACACAGAAATTGCAATAACTGCCCAATTTGCACCAAGGCAGATCAGTTCACTTTAAAAATTCATAACTTTCACCCTTAACCACAAATGGAGACCTAAAACCCCAATATGGAAAGATTAAGAAGTGCCAAAAAATTTCATTTGCAACACAAAACATGATTCCCACAAAAGGGTTTCCAAACTGGGTTAGAACACAGGTGTGTTAGTTTTAGTCTAACCTGCACAGTTCTCGTAAAACGACCATAACTTTGTCCACAGAACTCAGATTAATGCAATTCAAAAGGCATTTGAAAGCCAACATACTGACCTATCTATTCACCAAAAATTATAATTTTGTAGTGGGCCAATAATTACCCGTTTAATCTCAAATTTACCCTTATTTTTCGCAATTTCCAGCACTCATTGTTTTTGCTTTCTCCTATTTTTTCTCGTATAAATACTCACTTAAATCATTCAAATCACCAAAAAAATCATCATAATCATCATTAAGATTAAAGATTACAAAATAGTATATCAAACAATACACGTCCATCACTTGACTTAAGCAAACTTGATCATGACAAAACCCTAACCTTAACCTGCTTTAAGCTCAACCCACCATGATAAATATCCCCAAAATCAGTAAAATTTGCATGATAACATCTACTTTGATCTTAAGAGCATGAATCATAACTAAAAAATTCATAAAACTAAAAATACATAAGATCAAGTGAGGGTTTGCTTACTTTGATGCTTGAAAAAGAGGTATAAGTGGTGAGAGAAGTGATTGATGAGGATGAGGGTTGAGAGGGGATGATGGCTGAGCGGGTGGTGGTGGACTGGTGGCTATGGCTACTCTATTGGGGTGCTGGCGGTGGCAAACAGTGGCTAAAAAGAGGGGTGGGTGCCGTGGCTATGGAGGAGAGAGAAGAAGGGGATGGGCTTATGAGACATGTTTCTTGCTTGGCTTGAAATGATCTTAAATACTTGGCTGAAATTTATCTCCCAAAAGTAGCTTTTAACTAAATATAATTATACATAAATTATGATAATTAGCTACATTTAATTAAGTAAAATTGTTAGGCTTCAAATTGGGCCAAAATTTGAGCCCAATTAAATTGGCTCATAATTTGGGCCAAAATAAATGAATTCAGGCACAAGCTTTTTGTGTAGCTAAAACTTACAATTTTGTGACGTTATGGAAAATAATTTAATGCTCAATCATAATTATCGAGGCCCACTATCGATTCACCTGAAATTTAATCAATCAACAAAACTTGAATTGTAAAATAGGACCTAAATAAAATATCCCCCAGCCGGGATCATTGAATACGATAAATGAAAGCGGAAAATTTAAATGACATAAGGTAATTCGGTAAATATATATAAATTGAGTGCAATTGAATTAATAAATATGATTTGGTTAAACAAATAACCATGAGTGATTAAATCAATAAATATGATTAATTAAATGAATAAACGTGATTACTTAAATAAATAAATATGATTAAATAAATAAATATGGGTAGGGTTGGGTTATTACAGCCTTCCCCCTTTAAAGAGTTTCGTCCTTGAAACTTATAATTTTGATNNNCTATGCAATGCCACCTGAATTATGGATAGTTCATTTTCATTGCTTCCTTCCAAAAAGGTATGATTAGCCCAAAGTACATAGATCCTCAGTGACTTCACTGGGTCGATTACTTTGATATTCTCTTCGAAATAAAAACTTGTTACTGTAAAGGAGGTACTCTACTCTACTGATTCTTTGTCTTGGCCACTAATAAGTATTAAAACTATTGCATTTCCTAATAAGGACTCTGATACGGACTCACAAGGCCCATGTAACGAGAACTCAATTATCTCTGATATCCAGTCTCTTGACACCCTTAATAAAAGAAGCCATTTGGAATACTTTATATCTTATCTGAACTTTGATTGTTTCCTTCTTTGGTCAAAATGACCATATGACTCTTGTATAGTCCTTGTGTCACCTTAGCTTGTGTATGAGCTGTCTCATTATTCTCTATGCTTTTTCTAACTTGCTCTAATACTGCTAGACATTGTTTGAGATTATGCCCTTATCAAAAAGTCCTCATCTAATGTTCTTAGTGCACCACATGATCTTCCTTCATCAGACTAGTCTAAGATCTGCTCTAAGTCTGAATTAGACGCTAGAATAAACATGGTCAGAGATGAAAATGATGGAATTGTTAGTTAAGTGAGTCATTAGGAATAAAAGAAATAAATAATAAGACTAGAAAAGATTTATAAAGGAGGGATGAACACAAGATGGTTAGAATAAAGATAACCATAAGTGCATCATGAATTCTGAAATATAATGTCATAAGAATTGTGGTTTATAAATATGGATTATAAAGGGTCCAATAAATAATCAACCAAGAAGAAAGATGGCTCGTTTATACTTGGGTTTAAATGAAGAATTAGAAACAAGATGGCGAGCAACGGAGCTTCAACTAGGTGACTTTATTGCCATAAGCAACAAGATAAGTGCAACAGGTAGATGGGAGAAGCAATGTGCAATAAATCAATAGACAGATTGGATAAGCAAAGTGCAATAGATAGACATATATATTGGACAAGCAACGTGTAATGGATAGATAAATTGATTGGATGAGCAAAGTGCCAATGGGTAGATAAATAGATTGAGCAAGCTACAACAGGAACATGCCTTTGCTCATGAGAAGCCAATTTGAGTACAATAATAAGATTAAATAGAGAACGTGCAAGTTTATTTATTAGAATGTGAGATATATGTGTGGGAGTTGAATTTCAAAATAAAGAAAATAAGGGAATTATGATATTCACAATCACCCACACTAATGCAAGTTGACTTACGTTATGAATTCAGAACAAGTTATATGAGTTTATCATTTTGAAATAGTGAGATGTAAGGTAGATGTGTGAATTGGCTCTCAGCGGAATGAACTACAACTCATGATCATGGACGAAAGATGGTGAATGGAATGTTGAACTAACCATATAAAGTCAAACAAAAATGTATTGCACATTTAACATTGAGTTTGCAAAGACATGGAAGATCACGCTAATAGGAAATATCGGGTTAAAATGTAAGTGAGATTAGACAATGTTGGATAGTATCAAGTTTTGAAGATGAGATAAGCAAACAATTACGAGAATTACTATAAATGGGTATTCTTGCAAGAGATAAACTGTGGTTGCATGGTTTAGGTGTGACATCCGGACCTCAAATCATTCCTGGAAAAAACATTTGTTATTGGTAGTTAATCCCATATATCATCTATTTAGTGTATATGGCACTTGTTTTGATAGGAATCTTGTTCAATTCTCTGCATGCAATACGCAACCATAAGGTTCTGCATTCCTTCTTCACACACATAAAACTAAGTTTCCCACGATGACACTTGATCAAATAAGTCCCTTATGTAGCAACTTATCTTACTAAATCTATAGTCATTTGAACTTTGTTGGGGGTCATATGATAGGGGCTCTGAACATGGATTGAGCACCAAGAATTCGGTTGATATGAGAATCAATGTTTCTTGGGGAAAAACAGTCCTGAAAATCCTCAGATGGAACATCCTTAAATTCACAAACTGTAATTATGGATATGTATATACCGAGTGTGGTTGGCATATCACTAATATTCAATGCATTACTGACACAATAACTCACTTGCTTGCACAGTGCAATTAGGGTGGAAATAGGGTTTTTCTTCCCTCGATCCATAAAAACACACGTCTAGTCTTTCCTCATTTCTCAAGCTAACCTTAAGATCTTTATAGGTCATCTTCTATAAGTACCCTGTCAGTTCATCCCTATAATGATAACCAGGTCTGCCAATCAAACTGAATTGAATGCCTAATGAATATAGTTCCAGCAATACCAATAGAGGCATATTTATAAAAGATAAATACATTTAACTGCCTGCTGGTCTCAGTAAATTTAAATGACAAAGCAACAATCTAAAGTGTAAAGAGATGTAACCGCACCATGAACTCTTACAAAGATATTTCCTTGTTGGTTATAAAGGATCGACATGTAAGCTAAATGAATAAAAAGATGAAGAATCGTAATGAAAGAGGTAAGGCATATAAATGACCTACATATACAAGACATGTAGTTTACTCATGATGGTCATGGTAGTAAAGTAAATGAACGATGCTATGAAGTTGAGAGGGAGTATTAAGTACTCGAGGTGAAAAATTCTAACAGAATACAAAAGAGGCATTTGAAAAGTCAAACGATACCCATATATGAGTAAAATGATGAAAATGCGGGTTAACACCACCAGAAGGGAAATTTTAATCATCTAGTGTTTGAATGACTAATACGTCAAGTTGAAGGAGTTCGTCTTATAACTGAACATGATGGCATCTATCAATAACACATTTTGTAGTAAATGGAAATCATCGGTAGGCGGATAAACTCCGAAACTACTGGCATATGAAAATAGTACAAAATATTGTTTATCATTAATACGATAGGTTGTACTATTAAAGAAAGGATTGCTAAAATAACTTGAGTCATGACATGCAGTCACGATCATAGAGTAGTATGCTAACATGACATTACAATGCTATAGAAACATAAACAATATGGATACATGTGATTGCTAAAAAGGCGCTCAATGACTAGGGCCGAAGAAACTAAAAGCTTTGCAAGCAATAAATAAATAGTGCCCAAATGGGAGTAAGGAGTTAAAGTAGGTGACAGTAAAAATATGAATATAGTGGTGATTGAACTGTAAGTAGAATGAATCAAATATGCTTAGGAAGAACTGCAATTCATACAGTAATGCACACTGGGGGTTATCATAGGGTCCATCATGGAAATACATAATTAAACGATTGTGATTGTCAGGGTTTGAATCGCCTATGAGAAAGGGTTGCTTAGATGTGTTTAAAGAACTCCCCACAGACCACACAAGAGATTTTCCATAAACACTCCATTACAAATCAAGAGAGTGTTAGTGGTAAAGAAATGATGTCTCTGAACAATTCATGGTAACTAGGGTAGGAATAAATCAATGACAGGAATTAATGGAGCATTGATGAGTTGATGTCCTAATGTTAAGAATGGCAGCTTAATCTTACTTGTAGCACCCATATAATGCCA
>NCQV01084481.1:3356-13795 GCA_002740545.1 Lophocereus schottii
ATCGAATAGGAATTCTCATTTTACTCTATCATAAGCCTTCGCCATATCTAGTTTGAGCACTACCCAACCTTTCTTGCCCTTCACATTTTTGAATTTATTCATGATCTTATGCATGAGAAAAATATTACCATGAAAGGAGCGCTTTGGCACAAAAGCACTTTGGACAGGATCAATTATCTATTGCAAAATTGGCCTCATCGTGTTAGCTAAAATTTTTGAAATAACCTTGTAAATGGTGTTGCAAAGACTAATAGGTCGAAATTGATTGGTTGTTGTTGGAGTATTAACTTTAGGAATTAATACAATAAGCACATGATTAATCTGTTTGAGGGGCTTATCATCTTCAAAGAGGATCTTACCGCATTACAAACTTCATCTTTGACAATATGCCAATGATTTTGGAAAAAGGCCACTCCAAAACCATCAAGCCCTAGAGTTCTAAATTTGTCCATTTGAATAACATCTTTAATTTCCAAATCTTAGATAACAATTTTTCATTGTCATCTACTGTGACTAAGTTAAACATATCAAGTTGTATGCTTGGGGTACTTGCTTGGGCTGATTTAAATCCAGCATAAAATCATTATAAACATACTTTAATCTTGGAAGACTCGTCGACCCATACTCCCAAAGTATCTTTGAGTTCCATAATATTACTTCTAGTCTTTCTTGCCTTCATGGTTTGAAGAAAGTAGCATGAGTTCCTATCACCATTGACAAGCCAATCATTTCTTGCCATTTTTTCCCAATATTTTTGATTGAACAAATGCATCTTTTCTCTTTGTTTGATAAGTCTATAATACCGATCGTTCAATCGAGTATTATTTGGGTCCTTCACCAATTTTGCTTCAAGTAGAAGTAGTCCTCAGCATTTCTTTCAAATTTACCTTTACAATTACTAAAGGTAATCTTACTCTATGATTTAAGATCCATTTTAATCTTTTTGAGCTTTTGAACTAGATGATACATTATAGTAGCTTGAACTCTGGATTGCAAATTTTCTATTACTACATTATGTGTTTCCTGATATTGTGCCCATGAATGCTGATATTTAAAATTATTGCCCCGCTTTTATGGATATGCTGGCTTTGTGTTGAGCAAGACAATAGTATGGTGAGAGCACATAAATGGACCATAAGGAACAATTGTGCACAATCCTCCCTGAAAATCAACCTATCCAATTTTTCATATTTTTCCTTGTAAAATTTTTTTCCAAGTAAATACCCTACCTTGGACATGGGCATCAATGCTTCTGGTGTGATCCATAAAATTATTAAGATGCCATATTCTAGCAATTGTCAAAGGAGCTCCTCCAACCTTATTTGAGGCCAAGAGTAATTCATTAAATCTCCAATAACACACCATGGTCGATTAGTGAACTCATTGAGTTGCATGAGATGGTGCCAAAATATATGTTTATCTCTATCCTAAGTAGAAGCATAAATTGTTGTCAATATACATTGCTTATTATTAGAATTATCCACGAACAACAATGAATAGCTCGACTTTCTTTTGCAATGATTGTCATATCAATATTAACTAGGTTCCATAGACACCAAATTCCATCATAATGATTCTTAGTAGGAATGGACTCATAATGAGAGAAACTCACATTTCTAATATCAAGCCCACACATTGTTCATTAACCATAGTTTTAAGCAAAATTTGAATATCAAGTTTGATAGTGCGATTGGTAAATCCTACCTCAAGTCTTAGTTGCAATTTCTTAGCTCCTTGAATATTCTCACATACTACTTTCATAATATAACATAGTTAGGAAAGGGATGTTTCTACCACTTTGGGTCTTGATCCAAAGAAACAAGCATTAAATTGGTCTTAGAAATTGAGTAATTAAACTCTCTTCCACTCGCTGAGTTCATGTTTCTATTAGAGAAATGCAAGTACGTAATAAATTGCAATGACTTGAACAAAAATGTACTTTAGCAGCCATGGAAATGACTCTTTCCAAATAGAAGAAATAAACTGCAAGTGCTTCACCACAATTACAAGCACAGAGTTTTTCTTAACTCCTTGCGTATTACATCTAGTACTTTCCACAATTAACAAATTGCAAAAATTAAAAGTTATGATATAAATGTTCTGAGACCAAGACTGGTCATTCTGAAGCCATAAGAGGCTAGGCTGTGGGAAACTCCCAAAGAGAATTTCCACATTCCCCCTTAACAGATACATTATTAGTTCACTCAAAAAGTTCCACAAAAATAAATAATTGCAATCAACAACAATTAAAAATAAGTTGTCACAAGTGAGTCGTCTAGGGCTAGTACGAAGAGGATCAAAACAGGCAGCACCTTGACATAAAATTGCCTTTGAGATTGCAATAACATGCAAGTATGAAATATGACCACAAACCAAAAAGAACAAGACACAACTCTTAAAGAAAGCATTGTGCCTAAGATGCCGTAACACTAGTTCTCCTAGGACGGAGACACAAATGGTGCCCCACTCCATAATAAACAAAGTTCCAATAATGATATCATCAATAAAAAGGCCTGAAACCCAAATGGAGTTTTCCAAAGTGGCTTTGGAGAAGAAGAACCTGTAACTTACAACTAGACCTGGCAAACGAGTCATTCAATTCGGGTTTGGGTGGGGTTAAGTTTGGTTTGGGTTATCTTCAGGTTGATCAATTTCGGTTCGGGTTTGGGTTCGATTCGGGTTAAGTTTGGTTCGAGTTAAGTTCGGGTTGATCGTACTTAGTTTGGATTCGGGTGCAATTCGGGTGAAGTTCAGATCAGGTCAACTTTAGATCAAGCTCGTTCGGGTTCATTTGGGCACGGGTTGGCTCAAAGTCAATTTGGGTAGGTTTTGGTTATGAGTTCGGGTCAATTTTGGATCGGGTACAAATCAGACTGGGTTACTTTTGGGTCGAATTGTATTTTAATTGGGTCAGTTTATATGTGGTATGAGTTTGATATCTTACAGGCCTATATAAGGCATAGAATATTGAACGAATTAGAAGTAGGTTATAAGGCCATGAATTTCAGTTGGGTTAATTTTTAATCTCCTTCTTATTCATGCAAGATTACATTTTACATGGGTTAGTTTTCAATCTTGCACAAAAAAAAGTCACATCAATTTGAATTTTGGGTTGGTATAAATCCTCTCCTTTTAATTCGTCCAAGATTTAGTTTCAATTGGATTACTCCCAATACCTCATACAAGGAAGGAATCAAGTAGATGATCAAATAGTGCTATAAATCTCACGACTCCCCAACCATCAAATCAAAGATTTAAAAGAAAAAAATCAAAGAGTTGTGCTTAATCAATATAAACCATAGAATAACTTTAATTGCTTGATTCCATATTTCCATTTTTGTTACTCAAATAAGTCAAATCCTTATTAAGTCATTTCCCTCCAAAATTACAAATGCGTTATTTCATTTGTTCAAAGTAAGGTTTTGTTATCTTCTTTCCCCTTTCGCATCCTAAATATCAAGTCAAGTTGTATAGCTAGTATCACCACTCACTACATTAAGTTTAGATTTGGTCGGGTTAGAATCAGGTCAGTTCAAACTTGGACTCGGGTAATTTGTGTTTAGGTTGGAATCGGTTCAAGTATGAATCGATTTGGGTTTCTTCAGTTCAGGTCATTTCAGGTTCGACTCTACATCGGGTCAATATGATTTCGGGTCAATTCGGACTAAGCTCAGGTCACTTCGAGTTTGGGTCAAATCGAGTCAATACGGTTCAGGTTAGTTCAATTTCTGGTTTCGAGTCGAGATCAGTTCAAGTCTTTTGGTTTTCAGTTTGGGTCTGGTTTTGGGTCATTCGGTTCAGGTCAGTTTCGTTAGGGCTACTTGTAACCATAAGAAAGAATTAGAAATAAAGTGGAGCAGTACTCCATAGAATGGCCAAACACCAACAAAAAAGATGGTGTTGTTGCAATTAATGAATGCCAAAATAACTATAATGCTATTCCAAAGTAGCACCCATACATGATTAAGCGTCAAAGCTAGATTCGAAGTCTTAGGTAATAGAAAAGTTTTGCTATTATCATCCTCGACTTGGTTCTTAAATGGACAGTAAATATACAATTCTAGTTACCTAGGGTGGTAAACCTTGGCATCATGGAATTGTAGCACTTGAGCGTTCTCACCAAGTGTCAGAAAAACTAAAATGCAGGAACAAGTGATGTGACTCATATATCTCCAAAAAGGATACATTGACCCCAGATTCTACCTCCGCCCTAAAAAGGGTTGGCATGCATACTTAATGTTCATGACAACGAAAAGTTTAAATGATCATCATACATAACAATCATCCAGGCAAATGATACCCAGCCAAAAGTAAAGTGTAAAAAAAATCAAAAACATTATCAGTGGGGATTATACTATGATTAGTTTTGATCAAGCCCATAAATTCAATCCTAGTTCTACTCCAACAAACATGAGTAGGGGGCATAAGCATGGGCAGATCCTCATATAGGTGTCCACAGCTCTAGCCCCAAAAAGGTTCTAAGTTGCTATTTTAAAGGGCTTGAAGTTATTATAATTAGATACCTTTAAAATAGGTCCAATAAGTCTAAGATATCCTTAGAATTAGTTGGCCCAACTACTAACAATTGTAATTTTTCTTTTTAATAAAAAAATATAGTTGTAAAGATGGGTCAAAAGCAATCCAAACTAACAAACCTAGCAACTCAACCTCTCTACTTCCACTTTGACCGATGGTAGCAGGTAAGAGAGTGTTTTGCTGGTGGAAGTCAAAGGGTTTTGTTGGTGGGACTTGAAAAATAAACGGAAAAGGAACAAAAAACATTAGCTACTCCTAAACCCCCCATCTGCCATAGGTCTCAGTTCATCTTCTTCCCTGTCCATCTGAACTCTTTCTTCTTTGAAGAAAACTCTAGAAATCCATAAAAGCATCAACCTGAAGCAAAGAAAGTGTTCAATTGCAACCAAATATTAAGAGGACTATCGAAAAACTTTATCTTTATCACCAGGTAAGAAATCTGTACTTTAAATTTAGCTCAACCCGTGAAATTGGAGTTCATGTAGTCTGTGTTGATTAAATCAATGAAATTGGTGTATTGCGTTGAAATTGTGCAAAATTATACTTTGAATGTGTTGCTTGATATTGACAAAGGTGGAGTTTGTAATACTTTAAACCCCAGTGCTCTGTTTTGGTTAAATTACATATAAAATAATTAATTTCTTTAATTTTGAAAATATATATGTAGAATGTCAAACCCTAAGACTGTTTGTCTTCATATCTTTCATGGTGGATCATTTGAGAAAGTTCTCCACCTATTACATACTGAGTTAAAGGTCTCTGAAGTGTATATGGACCCTGATTACATGAGTGTAGATGACATTAAGGAGGGAGTGGTGAACTTAGGCTATTCTGAAGAAAGGATAAAAGAAACGTACTTTAGTAGGCCTATTGTCCCCTTTGATGATAGTCCAGTTCCTATTCAAAGTGATAAAGAGGTTAGAGAGTTAACTAAATTGTGCTTAGAGAATGGTTCTGTCTCTATATATGTTAAGCATAATGATGATGAAATTACTGACAAGGGCAAGGGAGTGTTAGATGAGGAGGCATATTTTCCAAAACTGTCAGACAGTGGTGATGATAAATATGATAGTGATTAGTGGATCAATTCTGATATTGATGATGACCCTGAATTCATAGATGTTAGGCAGGAAAAAAAAAAGAGGCAACCAAAGAGGCAATTGCTGTTGAACTAAGGATGGGAGAGGTAATGTAGGACATGAGAGTGGAGAGAATGCTGTAAATGCTAAACACAAAGCTGAATTAGATGCTAAAGAAGGTGATGAACAATATCAGGATTCTGATAATGTTGATAGCCCAAGTGATGATAGTGGGGAGGATAATGTAGAAGCTGACAAGAAGGGAAAGAGGACAAAAAGAGAGAAGTTCCCTAGATACCTTGGGCTATTTCTTGACAAATGTGACTTATATGTTGGCATGAAGTTCAGGGATAAGAAGCAGTTGAGACAGGCTTTTTACAACTATAGGATATTAAATGAGTATGATTTGAAAATTATAAAAAGTGACACAGTTAGATTTCAATGTCATTGCTTGGATGAAGGTTGCAAGTGGAGTATGTGGGCATCAAAATGCAAGAACGAGTTGTCATTTCAAGTAACCAAAATGGAAAATCCTCACAATTGTATTTCCTTTTCATTTGAGCAAGAGAGTAGGTGTATGTCAACCAGTTGGTTAATTGAGTGTTACACTTAGACATTTAGGTTGCAGCCTGCTGGTCGAGGGGGTTAAAAGGCCTTATTGAGAAAGACCACAATTACAAGGCTTCCTTGTCCATGTGTACTAGGGTCAGGGCACTAGCTTTGAAGGTAATCATTGGTGATTACAAGGCTCAGTTTGGACAAACAAGGGATTATTTGTATGAAGTTTATAAGCAAAATTCTGGGACCACAGTCAAAGTCAAAGCTACCAAAGTTATAGATGATGAGCATGTATTTAGGTTTCACTTGATGCATGTATTGGTAGGAATGCTAATAACCAGATGCATCCAATAGCATGGGGTGTGGCACAGAGTGAGAACAGAGAGGTATGGGAGTGGTTCATTACATTGCTGTAGGCAGATCATGAGATTGGAGATGGCATAGGTTGGACTCTGATTTCAAATCAGCATAAGGTATATATTTATGTGATTGTATGTTTGTTGTTTTGTGTTCATTTTTGTTGATGTGTTTGAGTTATATTAACTGCTTCTGTGGCTTATAGGGGCTTTTTGAGAGTGTACAAATCTTTTTCTTAGAGCTGAACACATAATGTGTGCTAGGTATGCCTATGCTAATTTAAGAAATCAGTGGAGGAGCGTGATTTATAGGGAAGTATTTTGGAAAATTACTAAGTCTACAAATGAAGTACATTTCAAAAAACACATGAAGAAAATGCAATATTTAGATGCTAAGGCTTGGGAATTTTATAAAAAAGAAAGCTCGAAGGCATTTCTGCATATTACACTTCAAACCACATGCTAATGTGATTTAGTTGATAATAATATGACAGAAATCTTCAATGGGTCCATTGTGGAAGCTAAATACCTACCCATAGTGTCTATGCTTAGAGAAATCTTCAAGGCTATCATGAAGAGAGTGGCATAAAGAAAGAGTTGGTTTGCCAAGTTAGAAGACTCCATATGCTTTAGGATCATTATCAAACTAGAAAAGCTGAAGGATAGGGTAAGATATTGGCAGGCATCAAAGGCAGGAAATGGGTTTTATAGTGTGAAACATGGTACTGAAGGCTTTGTTGTGAACTTGAATCAACGGTCATGTAGTTGTAAGGGTTGGGAATTAAGTGGAATCCCCTGTCCTCCTTCATTGGCAGTGATGAGGGAAGAGAGACTAAACCCCCTGAACTTTATCCATGACTATTATAGGACTGAGTATTTCAAAATTATATATGGACATACTTTTATCCCCATAAATGGAGAGGACATGTGGGAGCAGGCACTAGGAGTTGAAGTCAAAGCTGATGTGTTTCCGACTAGGAAGAAAGGCAACCTCAAATTTAAAAGAAGGTGAGAACCTGGGGAAACAACTACAAAATGAGTTGGAAAAGTTTCCAAGTGTGGTGTGAAAATGCATTGTTCAAACTATAGGGGCGAGAACCACAATAAGAAGACATGCACCCAAAGACAACCTAAGTTGAAGGTCAATCCCTTCCTGTCATTTGTTTCTGAATACAATTATGAATTGTGCATTATGTACCATGTGTTTAACTATTTCTTTGTTTATTTTTTTTAGATCAGAATATCAAAATCAGGTTGCCAAGGACAAGCAATAGCTACCACAACTAATGCTCAACCTTCAACCATAAAGAACCCTAAATCCTAACCCGAGACCAAGAACAAAGCTAAAACTGCTCAGCTTAAAGCTACTACTCAGCCCACAGCTTCCTCTCAAACCACAACTCTTTCTCAACCCACACCTCCTCCTCAACTCACACCTGCTTCTCAGTTTAAAGTATCTGCTCAGCGTCTACCTCCTTACTCTCAAACTACGAGAGCTGAACCCTCTCAGTCTGCTACTGCAATTGAATCTCTTACAGAAACAAACTTCACAGTGAGGGTTAGGCTGCCAAGGACTCCATCTGCAACTGCTCCACCTGTACCTCCATCTTAGCGATTCACTGTGTTACAGGCCCAAGTTGAATGTCAGAAGGGCAAGTTCAGCACATTCTTCACCTACAAATGCAGCTGGCACCTCAACTTCACAAGCTCGGCCTTTAAAGAGATCTGGAAGACTGAGAATAATTTTGTTCCCCAAGAAGTCATATGTTATCTTAGATCAGTAATCCAAGCCAAGTTAGAGCTCTTGATTCTTTTTGGATTGTAGCCAAACACAACATTTTAAAGCTTGATTAGGCATCTTTTTGGTGATATATACATCAATGTACATGTTAGGTTGAACTTTTTGGACATGTACATCAATACACATATGGAACTTGATTTGTTCTCAGCATGTAAAGCTTAACTATGGCTAAAACGTGTATTTGTAAAGCTTAGCTATGGGTACAATGTAATGGAGTTCTACTTATCATACAATTGATATTCTACCTTTACTTTGTAAAGCTTGACCTTGGTTTGGATATACTTCCTTTACTTTATGATTACTGAATGGCAAAGAATGGTTCAACACAGTTACCTACACAGTCACCAAATTACCATTACTTTTGCATTGTAGATAATCACAATTATACCTTACAAACATCACCCCTATACATAATTAACCTAGATTATTACAAATTACATCAACCCCCATCATCACCTTAATGCATAATGGCATACATCAACCAAGCCCCATTACTAGACTATTACTTCTCACCCCCAACAGCAAAGCCTACATCAATTACCACAACAAACAATAACAGCAAACCCTGCAACACCTTCCTCTCTCTCATTTGGTAGTCAACAAGCTGTATCTTCAGCCTTGAATTCTCAATCTTCATCCTTGAATTCTTCTCCCTCACCCTCTTCACAGCATCTTTATCACAAGCTATTTCTTTCTTCATTCTCTGCAAGTGCTGATTCTCTTGCACCAATGTTTCATT
Source organism: Lophocereus schottii (assembly GCA_002740545.1). Lineage (NCBI taxonomy): Eukaryota > Viridiplantae > Streptophyta > Magnoliopsida > Caryophyllales > Cactaceae > Lophocereus > Lophocereus schottii. The sequence goes on from NCQV01084481.1 coordinate 12,426, forward strand.
TGACATAAACAGGGACACCACCATTGACCTTATCTTATCACAAAGGGAGTCATCAGCCCATTGAAATTGATCATATCCACCAGGTGATTTAAACAGTCTACGCCTAGCAAACCTTCCCAGGGGGTTCTTAATTGTCATGCTTGTAAGAACCACACATCTCTTCCCACAGTTATAACACTTTTCACATATAGAGAAACATGGACAATTTCTACATATGTCAGCCATCTTGACGGGTTATGGGTTTCAACTTAACTAGCTAAGTCAATTTCCACCCTCAATTTTTGAGTTTGCTTACAAATTGAATGGTGATTTGAGCATGAATGCCATGAACACCAAACCCTAGCCCATGAACGAAGGAGGAGAAGGGGAAAGATGAGGGAGAAGATTAATTTTAGTTAAAAGGCATTTAAATTTTAAAGAAAAATAAATATAAACCTGCTGCAGCCGGTTAAAACAAGTCAAAGTGGCAAATTTGATTATAATAATAGAGTTTAGTGACATGCTTAGGTACACAGTTAACTCGAAGGCATTTTTGACCAAAATAAAAAGATTGATGGCAATTTTAGCTAACCACTCGACAGTGTAGGTGATTAGCAATGCAAAAGACCTCCTCATAGAAATACCTTGAACAATAAAAAATACCATGGCTATGCTTCCAGAAGCATCCATCTTTTTCTTTAGCATGCTCAATCACTGCCAGAACACCGTTCAATGCTAAAGATTGACAAAGCAAATAGCCAAACACATCCAATTCATTCTATGACTCTTTAATTGCTCAACACTACATATCACGTTAGATCTGCGCGCTAGCAACCTAAAGTAAAACAGGGGAGGAGCCTAAAGAGCGAGGGAGCTTACCTGTTCTACTCATGACGTCATTAGCAACTCCATCGAAAAGAGTTCTGATTTCAGTCCACCAAGCAAGCGAATTATCCATCCAAAAAATACATCCAACAGTCTTGGCGCATCCCCAATTCTTCAAGAATCTAGGGCTGATCAAACCACAGGCTCAAAAAAGACCAAGTTCTGAAGATGAAACTCACAAATAGACAAAGGGCAAGATGAAATGCTTTGAATAAGTAATATGTGAATTATGTTTATGAATTCGTAAAATGGCTAATCTTTCACATTGCAAAAATTTAAGAAAAAATTTTAAAAATAAAACTAAATAGAAAAGGAAAAAAAAAGTCCACTCTTTTGCCTTCTTTTTTTGTTATAATTTTAATGAACATGCATAATGTATCAATATTGAAGATCATCTTCATCTTCAAAAGAAAGTATAATGTTTGCACACCTTTGTCACATGGCACATGTCAAGTGTGTAGAAGCATGAAGCAGTGATTTAATCAATGTAACGCCATAGACAATTC
>NCQV01084495.1:7881-24829 GCA_002740545.1 Lophocereus schottii
AACCGGTAGTTGTTGAGCAGTTAAAAATAAAGGAATAGGGTTTTACCTAGTCAAAATACGATTCCTCCCTTCAAACATTATTGTTGAACATGGCCCTAAGGTGCACCTTGTCATTTGCGGATCAGTCTTAAATGACATGCTTGATCATCACACTATGGTAACTTCTGTAATGGTTCATGACAAACTATATATAGGGTGCTTCTAAGAACAGACTGTTTAATTATGTCCGATTTATGACAAATCAACTCATAAGTGAGACTATAACTCCTAGAAGTATGATGTAGGAATTGATGAAAATTGGATAAAATAATCCTTTATAAGACTAGCTCGTTGATCTTACCATCGACGTATCACGTATAGATTTGAATAAGATAGAAATACCTCTGCATGTAGCCTAATCTACTAGCAAAGTAGTGTTCACCAGTCTTGTAAGGTCTTGCTCTTGCAAAACTATCTAAGAATCTATGATTGAAAATAATATTGAAGTCATAATTTTTGTTTTAATTTTTTTGGGATAGCAATTGAAGTCATAATCATGATCGCTTTATGTTGAAAAACAAAATGACAGGGCTCTCCAACGTGCCATTGTTGTCAAATAAAAGTTAAAAACACGTATTTGAAATTGAAATTATAGTATTTGACTGTGTACATTTCCTTATTTCCATATCCAAAATCAAAAGATAGAAAGTAACATGAAGACGGCATTTGGCAATTTAATTATGGGTAGAAAAGTATTCAAAAATTGTCCTATATGTATCTTGTGATGCAAATTCATATTTACCTCATGTTTTTAAAGTTTTTTTTTTTAACTAAGATGACATTTTATAAACTTATACACGTATGTATATTATCTTGCAAAGAATAAAATTGTACAGATGAATCAAGTGAATCCAATGGGTATTAAGGGCATGTTCTTTTCGTTGGCCTTTTTTAATTTACCAACTTCAACTAACTTTAACTCATTTCAATAAAAAATACCAACTTAAACCTACTTCAACCAACTTCAATATACTTCAACCCATTTTAACCAACTTCAACTCATCTCCTTCAAAATTTTGTTTTCATTATTTTAAGCAACTTCAACTAGCTTCAAGCAATTTCAACCAACTTACTTCACCCTTTTACCAACCCTAATTTACCAACGAAAAGAACATGCCCTAATTAGCAGATTATTTTGTCAAGGATATGCATGAGCCACTATTTATGCTAAAGACAATCTTAGTAGCTTGTAAGGATGTGCATGTAGACGATCTTGTTAAAGGAAAGCACTGAAACAATAGTAGATTAGTTTGTTATTAAATGGCACAACCAGATGATGCGGTAGTTACAGAAAATAATCGGACTATAATTCCATCAATGGTTGACAATTTGATACGTTACCTTATTTCATGAATAAGAAAAAATATATTCGGCGTGACACTCCCCGTTGAAAAGATTGATGTCTGTTAGTAGATAGAAAGATAACGATTACGAAAGTTTGTACTGGAATTTGGGTATAAATGACATTCTATAAGCCCTATTTCCCCTCATTCATCAGTCTTCTCATAATTTAATGAGGTGGGGTGCAAGGGGTAAGCGTGTAATTACTGTAATATGATGCAAAAAGAGAAGTACCCATCTCTATGATGCTTCCCCTCCAACTTAAAATTGAGAAATGAAACCATAGAAGTTTGATTTCTTACCATAGAAGAGATTATGCATATTACCAACAACAATGATATCCAGGCATGATCAGTAAAATTAGTTGTTTAAATAGCGGATATTTATCTCAGTAGTAGGTGGTTGTTTGAGTAATAAATAACTGTTATAATTTAGCAGATACTGTTTAACTAGTTGTACGAAAATAATGTGAGCGGATAAATTAGTTGTTGAATCAACTTGTAAATACTACTACTATTATTATTATTATTATTATTATTATTATTATTGTCATGATACTACAAGCCATCAAGAGCAGGACCATATTTCCCTTTCCCAAAAAACAGTACAGCAGCCAAGCAATCAATTCTGAAGTCCAGAACTGAATTGACGGTGCATGCAACAGTTTTCCTAGTAAATTAAAGAAAACTTCATTATAGTGAATCATCACACATTCACACCAACCAAAAGTTAGGTGAGCATGAACTAGTCTCACGTTTTAGAAATGCTAGTGAAAATAGACATGCTTGATCATCACACTAAGGTTGATCATCACACTATGTTACCGATGATATGCCTGATCATCACACCGTGGTAACTATGATAGTGATTTATGACAAATTAGATGGTACTTCTAAGACCACATGGCAACAGTAGATTGTTTATATAGGGTTTATGACATATCAATTCATAGGGCGAAAGTGTACCTCCCAGAAGCATGATGTATGAATTGACAAACAGTGGATCAAATAGTCCTTAATAATTTATAGGACCAACTCGCTGACTTTACTATATATAAATGTAGCGTATCACGTATGTATTTGAATAAGATAGAGATACCTATATATGCATGCAGGTGTAGCCTAATCTACTAGCAAAATAGCATTCACCGGTCTCAGGAGGTCTTGTAAATAAAACTATCAAAGAATCCTCTATGATTAAAAACAATACATAACAATATGCATTCCTTAAAAAAAATTATAATGAGTTACTTGAAATGGAAAATCTGTATTGTATAGGGAATACCTGGTGGGTGACGGAAATGAAGTTTGATGTCTTGGATATATGATGCATGAATAAGCAAAAGTTGGGAAATGGGTTTGGGTATTTATATAATATTGGCTGGTTGAAAGAAATTGGTAAATCAATTAGTCGAGCAGAACCGCAGAAGTCATAATCATGATCGCTTTACGTTGAAAATCAAAATGACAGAGAGCTCTCCATCGTGGATTATCAAATGAAAGTTCCAAACACGTATTTGAAATTGAAATTATGGTTTTTGACTCTGTACATTTCCTTATTTCCTTATCCAAAATCATATCAAAAGATAGAAAAGTAATATCAGTACGGCATTTGTTATTTTATGGGTACAATGTATCCGGTGATGCAAATTCATACATATGGCATTTTTTAAGCCTTTTAAATTAAGATGACATTTTATAAACTTTTACATGCATGTGTAGTATCTTCAAAGAATAAAGTTGTACAAAACTGCAACTGAATTTTGGCAGAAAGTTGGTCGTTGGAAATTTTAACTGATATTTTGACGGAAAAGTGATGATTTTGACTGGTATACTGACAGAACGTCGGTCAGTCAAAATATGGCTCGTTGCAAATTCTGACCTTTTGTTAGGCCATCAAAATCAGTATGTCGCTAATTTTGACGGGTACGTTGAAAAGTCAATTTCAATAGGCGAGTTTTGACGGCCATAAATTGATTCACAAATCCCGTCATAACGGTTATTTTCCGTCAAAATCGGTCCAAATTTCCGTCAAAAAATCCGTCAAAATTCGACCTTTTTATTTTCCAGTATATGCAGATGATTTGCCAAGGATATGAACCACTACGCTAAACACAATCTTCGTACACAGCTAGTAAGGGTATGTATGTAGATGATTTTGTTAAAGAAAAGCTATAACAATAGTACAGTAGTTAATTATAACAGGGTACAATCAAATGCTGTGGTAGTCGTTTAATTTTCTAGGTTGACTGATAATCTGATTTATTTAGTAAAAATAATAGTTGGTGTAAACGCAAATTTCGAGGCTAAAATAAATTAGACAAGAAATTCTGCAACAAATTGAATTTTTGTATTGATTTTGTATATGGGTACAATCTCTGAATTTGATACAATAAAATTGATCCTCTGATTCGATCTCCAAATGACTTGAGTACTCCGAGGGCTTGATGCTTGATCTCGGCTGATGCAAATCAGCTGAAGAACTCTGAAGACGTTTCTTGATTCTGATCTGCCAGTGACTGATTGTGATTTCTGAAACTCTGCAAGTCTTGATCCTTCTCGCTTAGTAGCTGGATGCTCCTTACTGTCCGAGTTCTGAATTCTGCAAATGCTGAGTGCCCCCAAATGAAGGGAGAAGACCTCTATTTATAGGCTCTGCCGGCTAGGGTTGGAGACGGATTTTTGGGCCCAGGCCCAGTAATTATTTTCTTATAAAAAAAAAAATAATTACTAATTTCTACATCATCGATGACACGTGGTTGCTTTTGATTGGCTGCACTCAATTTTGACCAAGCAGGCCACCAAAGTCCACGTGACACATGACCTTTTGTGGTTGGTCCAATTTTTTACACGTGGCATCATTTGATTCATCATAGAATTTTTTTTCTTTTTTTTTTTGCCTTCTACAGTTGGTAAGTGCCATTGGACCCTTATTTGAGAGGTATTTGGTGGTATATGATTTGGCAATCCAAGCGGGAACTGCATCTAAGGGCCATGCCCTTAACAACATTTCTCAAGCAAGAAAAATGTGCTTGGTGACGTGGTTGCCCAAAACCGTTCACGTCAGTCGAACTGTAATCCATCACTATCATCAATGCAAAAACATGTATTTGGCATGAAACTTACCGTCGAAAAGATCAACGTCCACTAGTTGATCGAAAGATAAGCATTACGCAAGGTTTTACTGGAATTCGCCGCCTTTGCCAACGACCATTTGACGAGCGGCGGTCTTCCAGTAAGGCGGGAAAACAAATACAAGTTTGATTTTAATATTCCATTTGTTCCGGGAATTATCGAAAGATTAATGGAGGATTAGCATAGATTTTGAATTCAGATAAACTTGCTCCATCATTCCTTACTCTGCGTTATCCATTACTTAATTTGTCCATTTATGTCTCTAAAGTTGTCATTACATGTACATTACGTTTGATTAATCAGGACAACCCCCCCAAAAAGTGATGACATTTTCTTTCTTAAATTCGCTATAAACAATTAACCGCTGCATTTCAAGGAAAATGGCGTGTCTCCATCATAATGCGAACAGTGGCATAGTCACAAATATCAAGGTTTCCTATGACTTGTGATACGTAATTGAGTCCACATATTCAAAGTCTCGGTGGTCTATTGGGCTGTTTGCAACAGGTCGTTATCCTCTCACAAATTATATCATGACCGTTGTGCTACTAAATATGATGGTCGAACGACTCGCACCATAAGATAGTATCCTAGTGAACTTCATGTGACCGTTGAATGGGATTAATGTCGTTGAAATGTTTGGATCACTGTACATGATGATCAATGACCAGGATACAACAATTGTTTATTGTGACCCTTTAAGGGAGATGAGGGTAGCCTATCTGACCTTGATGTGTAGAGGTAACGGGCAAGATACTTTTGATGACTACCTGTTGTCATATATGTGCATAACAGATTATATGCTCAAGATCCAAAACATTTGAGGGGCCACACGCTCTTCTTTGGGCCAAGATGGGTCGGGTTAGGAACCCAAGAAGGATTAGGAAGAAGTTCAAAGATTGGGCCCGGGTGAGCCTCTGAGAGGACGGCCACTTTTGACCAAATTTCTTACTGTTTTTTTTTCGGGAGGGGGGGTGGAGCATAAGTAATGCGACTGTTAGACTTCCATTTTTCTCTGGAGTTCTACATGTGTTGTTTTATTAAAAGCTATAAATATTGTACAGTTATCGTACCATTTTTTTCACTGGAACGAGATATCCGAATTTATATATCGTTGTACTGGGCTTGTATCGTTTTGAATTTCAAAAAAATTTTGAAAATTAGGGTACAAAAATTTGAAATTTTAATGTATCGGACGTTATTTAACTGAAAATACAGTTACCATTTGGTACTTCACGGTACAGAGCGGTATTAACTGGTACAATACCAGACAATAGCTTTACTATTTCTTGATCGGTACAGTATACTTTGGCCGATATTAGACAATACGATACGGTATTTATAAGACTGATTTTACTGCTAATGTAATATGCCTTTTGCTATTGGACGTTTCTACAATATGCCCTTTTGGAAAATGAAAATTACCTCATAATCCAACTATAGCAGTAAGTTACGCCCCAAAAAATATTACCATTGTGGATGTTTAGAAGTACCGAACTAGCAGCATAACAGAAGTTCCACTGATGTATGATACAGACTGGCACAAAACACTAATCATCTTGAATCCTATCCATGGCTACAAAGCAAAAATAAAATCATTCTACGAAATTAAGGTGTTACAGACATGGGCGAAGCAACAAAGCATAAACCAAGGAAGTCGAACAGCAAAGGCAAAGGTTGGATTCATGAAGTTGCAGATTCGGCGATGCTTTGTAATGCCGGCTTCCATTGGCCTCTGCCAGCAACAAGATGCCTGCCTACACCTCTGCCACTTCCACCATTGATACTCGGGCCGCCACTCCCTAGCCGCTGAACTACCTCATCTATCTGCATTTTTTCAGCATAGATTTAGCACCGATCATAAAGAACATATATGGAGATATTTTCAATTAGACTCTCTCGCCTAAAGAATCATAAAATACGCTAATCAATGATAAAATAATCATTTTATTTGAAAATCAGATTGATAAATTTGTTCATGTAATCTTTTTTCTTAAAGGAAGTTGGGTCCATCAATCTTTTTGCTAACATGTAGCCTGGGGAGCTTTTCAGCTACTCCATTGACTAACCAGGCTTCAGCACATTAGCACAGTACTTAAATCACGACCAACAGTGAAACACATTTTTTAAACGCCGATTTTTCACCCAATCTTAGGGGGTTTTTTTTCTCAACGTGGACCGTACCAAATTAGATTACCCCACAACCGCGTTAAAATCAACCCAACACACCCCCTTGCATGGTTGAAAATTAACCAATAATTAACTGAAGCTTAAAATGCACAAATTTAATAAAATAACAGTAATTAAATAAATTTTAAAAAAAAGGCAGAGATTGACCTTAGTGTTCAGTTGGGATCCACACCCATCGTCCATCTTGTGCGTTCTGTCAACCCCAATGACGCCACTTTCTTTCAGCAATTTCCCTAGTTTCACCGATTTCTTCGCCGTAAACTCCTTGAGCACATCTATCACATAACAAGGTACACAAACAGGCACTTATTAAAACTTGTTTATAACAACTTTACGTGTTTTAAATGAGACGGTCTCATCTAAGAAAAATACTGAAACAAGCCGACGTTATGATAATATCACGGGTTAGCTAGCTAGGCCACCTTCAAAGGAAATAAGGCGATAGACGCGGCCAATATGCAAGGTGTCATCAGGCTTGAGGAGCTTGAGCTGATGCCTGGAGGGCGGGCCATTGGGCTGGGCAGGGGAATCCAAAACTAAAGCAACGTAGTAGCCAGGATTCGAACTCATGACCTCGTTGGCACTTACGGAGTAGTAAATTCTATCCACCCTGCCTTGGCCATTGCCATTGCCATTCCCATTCTCAGTTGGATGTTGAATCACCACCGTTGCTGCCTCCGCTGCTTGACAATTCCCCATTTTCTGTCCACTCTGTTTTAAAGACTGAATTGAAGAAGAGAGAATTTCTTGCTCCTGTGTTTTACTTGTGGGTCTGGCTAAAACTGCAGAGGAGCAATTGTGATTTGCAAAGGGGGAAGAGCTTAGCTAAACTGTGTGTCTAGGGTAAGTGGGAAGTGGGAACCAAAATGCTGAAAAACAGAGGAGTTGGATCATTTTGCATTAAATAGAGGGGGGAGTCTGGTGTTAGTTGAAAGGGGGGCACTTTTTTTTTGGGGGCTCGGTGGGGAGTGGCCCGAGCATGCTATATTAATTTGGATTAGACTTGGAAAAGTCCGATCCAATACAATAATCCGACTCGAATCGGACCTGAAGTTACTGAGAGAAACACGAAGCGAATAAATTTCGACACGAAGCCGACATTATTTGACCGTTTAGATTCAAAACATATTATTTTTCAATTTTGAGTACATACAAACTATTTGCAAGGTTGACACAAAACTTACCTGTTTATGAAATGGATCAACTTGAACCGACCTGTTATTCAACTCTAATTTGGATTGCTTCTTACAAATTTTGAATCTTTTGTGTATTATTGTTGGATTGTATAAAAGTGAGATTGTCTTGACAAATTATAATACCCTTGAATGTATATATGAGCGGGCTACTTCACCAATTTGTTATTGTTTTGTAATTGATTTACTGCTAACTATTTTCAAACGGTCCGTAACATCTTTAATTGCTCACTACTGCTACATGTGTATATAATTTAGGATCAAATTGCTCCTAACCATTGCTAACTGCGCTATATCACTCCTAATCACTGCTAACTGTTGACATCTATGTTAACTTCTCGTAACTACCCAAAGTGCTAACCGCTAGTCTTGATAGTTGAACAAGCCGGTCTAACATAAGATTGTTTTAACGTGAAACATACAAATATAAATAACAAATGCAGCGTGCATCTTTTATGACATTTGTAAAAATATCAATGGACACATAATGTGGCAATTGCATACTAATTAACATGATATTTTTCATGTCTAATTCAAAATCTAGAATCAAAGATCAAACGTGCATATATATTTCAATTTGACAATTTGTCTAAATGATGTTATTATATAGTTTAGTTTGTCATAGTAAGTCTAACAGACATAGTAACATAGATCTGACCCTAAAATATTGACTGTTAACCCACATTACTATTTGCAAGTAGAAAAATACCTAATTAAATTTCTCAACATTTGGCAAGGAGATAGAGAAAGAGCAAATTAAATTCGTACATGAAGAGTTAGTAGTTAGGTCAATGTGGAAGAGTGTGTGATGATACGTCAGACGTTCTTTAATTGCGTGTAGTGGAAACTTTTGAGGTCCAAAGTGCATTTAACCCAACAATCCCCTTCCACAATGACAGTACGGTGCTGGAGAAGAGACGGCCAGCATTGTCAACAAATGCTTACCACACGAGGAAGCACTTTGCTGCGGCCTAATCGTAAGATGGTGACACTTCACTGTCGTACACAGGTGAATTTAAGGGAGCGTATTAGGGGTGTTCAAAAATATCCATACCCAATAACCCGAACCGAAAACCCACTACCCGATCCGAAATCTCGGGTACCCGAACCGAAATATTTGAAAATTTTGGTTCGGGTACCCGAACCAATATTTTTTTCGGTTATTGGTTCGGGTACGGTTCAGACATTTTGAAGATTCGGGTACCCGAAAACCCAAAACTTTTTTTAAAACTTTTTCAAAATTTTTTTTATATCATCCATTCCCTAAAGATTTTATAAGTCAACTATTTAGAAACCCGAAGAAGACAAGTACTTTGACTTGGTTGCACTATTTTATTTGAATGTGTTGGGCATGAATATGATGTTAACAAGCTTATGCTTTATGGAAGTGTAGATTAATTAAAATGTGAATGGTGATAAAATATCCGGTTATATTGTCATATTTTGTAATAATTTAAAGTGCAATTGGCTCAATACAACAACTTTTTATAGCATAAGTAGAAATAATTATATTATGGGTACAACAAAATTATTAAGCAAAGTAGGAAAAAATATTTTAGAAAAAATGGGTTATTGGGTAACCGAAAACCCGAACCGAAATTTTCGGGTACCCGAATTTCGGTTACCCGAAATTTTCGGTTCGGATACGGTTCAACAATTTGCCGACCCGAAATTTCGGGTACCCGAACCGAAATCTCTTTCGGTTCGGATACCCGAACCATGAACACCCCTAGTATTTAGCATTTTGATCAAATTAATATATTAATTAATTAATTTTTATTATTTGATAAATTGATATTTTGAATAGTATTTTAAGTAGCGTTTAGCGCTCTAAATAAAATTTTTGAAAAGCTAATAATAATAACGTTTGACATTTAAAAGTAGCGTTTTATATTTTTAGCCAAAAAATATCCTTGAAAAATTTTATCTTTGGAAATTATCTATATCCTTTTATGTCAATTTACATTAATCAGCTAGTATAACAGTTAAATTTACCAAATGCATTAATTTTAATCGCTAATCTAAATAGCTATTTGCTACCTAAACAACTAATTTTAACGAACAGCGACTGAATCAAAACTATTCTCACACATCACAATCAAGGAAATGGGTAGTTTGTGTCACTAGTGAAACCCTTATTAGGTGTATAATTGCATGTAATAAGGTAAGTGGAGCAGAATTTATAAGTGGGTGGAAGAATTTTTTTAAAAAAATTGATAAAATATAAATATTATTATACATGCAATCTACAATAATTCTCAAAAATTTTATCAATTTTGATGTATCTGAAACTTAAACTAATTATGTATATTCATAAAATGGTTCTGAGCGATCATCAACTCAAACCACTTATTTTTATACCAAACCAAAAAAAAAAAAACCAAACAGTTAATTTAGATCCTATAAACTAATTTTCATTAATTTAAAAAAAGACCTAATTCTCATGTCCCCCGGGAAAAAGGAAAAATTTTGAAAATCTTGTTTCTTATTCTTTTTCTTTTTTGGGTTTTCTCTTTTTTTGTTTGTTTGTCTTGCTTGGGTCAATAGCAGACTATAGTAGTGTTCCGAGGTCCAACCGAAAAGTTGATGAGATTCCCAGCGAAGCGACAGTGCCTCTATTTTCTTGCTGAAGGGAGGGTATGTTATGTTCCGCTGATCACCACCATCATGGTCACTGTAAATTCGGTGAGTTTTTTGCCCTCTTTTCCAGTTTCTTTCTTGGAATGCATAAACCCTAGAATTCATTCTTTCCCCTGCCTCCCCATCAATTCATTGGATTCGTCTTTTGCAATTAATGATGATTCTGATTATTCAATGTTCAAATCTGATTACTGCTCTTCCAAGCTTCCCTTTCATATGCTTGACATGGGCTTTCTTTTTCCTGTTTGTTGATTAAATATGCATCTCTCTGCTGGTTTTCATTACCCCAGAAAGGGGGAAAATAGTCAATTAGTTTGGAAAATTTGCCCTTGATCGGTAGATTGAAAGCTTGTTAGGGTGTGATTAGTTGTTGATTGATACATATACGAGAGTAGAGCATTTCATTCCTTGGTCTGCTGGAGTTTTTATTTTGTTGGGTTTGGATTTTGCCCTAAAATTGTTGCATTGCGTAATGTGGCAAATCATTGTTCTTTATCCGCAAATTAGTGGCTAGTGAGTGTATATTCAACATTTGTTTGGTAGGAGGTGTACAGGAGAATACTAATGAGAAGAGGGTTACTTTTAGTTTTAGTTCACCCCTCCCTTCTTGAGTATTTGATTGCCCACATGCCACATTGCTCTAGCGGTAGCATTTGTTTTTAACATATGCTTCACTGAAGTTGTTGCTGATCTTTTCTGATGCATATAGACCTGGTTTAATAGCAGTGCTTGTTCATCTTTGTGCTTTTTGGCTCTCTGTCGATGAAAGCCTGATGTGTGCACGGTGACTTGTCCAGTCTTGCGCTTTCGTATTTACTTTATATTGTCTCTTCTATAGCTCTATTGGTATGGCTTGGTCTTTCGTCTTCGTGTTTCTTCGCAAATTCTCTACTTTATGGTAAAGGAGGATGAGGTATGACTGTCACTTTTGGGTTTTAGCTCCAATTTAACAAAATCCAAGTACCCGTACAAAATCGCGCAGACTTGCTTCCCATACTACCCAGCCCGATCTTATTTCTAGTTGATTATTCCATTTATCTGAGAGATTGAGTTCCTCAAGTATGCTGATCATATTCATATCGGATTAGAATTCATTTCTTATATATTTGGATTGATTTCGAATTACTGTTTGTGATCCTCTTTATTTGTGGTTTATCAATGTTAGACTAAACTATGTCTTCAAGTTAAACTTGGCCTTCTCAAATTGTAGAAATGTAGTGTTAAAGTCGATGTTACTGCCATCTTAGCGTATGCAACAGATTGGGTAGATATTGAGTTTAAAACTTGAGCTTTCTGCAGTGGCTACTGTCTAGGAGAGAGAAATTACTTTTATTTCCTTCTTTAAGTTTCTGCCCTTGGTAGGATATCCTTTAGAGCACTATTGCCTGCATTCTCGTTTGTTGCTGTGACATCTTTAAGTGCTATATATTTCCGCTTAGGTCATTCAGAGCCCAATCTTTAGGCCTTTCATTACTTTTATCCTATCTTGCTTCATGATGAGCTTGAAAAGTCTCTCGTTATGTTACTGTTATTTTGTTGAACATGGGGTGAATGGTCAGCAAAGGCATGGACATTCAAGGGCCCATTTGGCAATAGACGAGCAGTTGCATGTCATTATTTCATTCAGAAGGGAAAAGGACCAACTGTTGAACAATGGGCTGAATAGTCAGCAAAAGGCATGGATATTGAAGGGCCCATTTGGTAATAGACTAGTAGTTGCATATTGGTATCTCATTCAGAAGGGAAAAGCGCTCAACTGTTACAAGTTCATTCCCTATGGTTTAAAGGCTTTGATGTGCTAGCTACTACAATGTGCTTTTAGTCTTTCACATGCTTCCTATTTGCTAACCAATTTTTTCAGCATAAATATTTGGCTGTTGATTATGTTGTCTGCTAATTAGCGCTGTGGAGTTTGATCTGATCTGTGTGTAATTATTTGCCTCCGTTCGACTTTGTTACTCAAGTTGGAAGAAGCGTCTCCTGACATTGGGGGCGCACAAGAGTTTGAAGGCAACATGACTTTGGACAGAGCAGGTGAAGGGACTGGACTAGCTGACCAAAATGTCATATCTTCTGGAAGGAAAGAATTTGTTGCCCCTGCAGTTGGAATGGAGTTTGAATCTTATGATGATGCATACAACTACTATAACTGCTATGCCAAGGAAGTGGGCTTTCATGTGAGAGTGAAAAACTCTTGGTTCAAACGGAACAGCAAGGAGAAATATGGTGCAGTGCTCTGCTGCAGTAGCCAGGGTTTCAAAAGAATCAAAGATGTACATCGTATAAGGAAGGAAACTCGCACAGGCTGTCCAGCAATGATCAGGATGAGACTAGTGGACTCTGAGAGATGGAGGATCATTGAAGTCATACTTGAACACAACCACTTGTTAGGGGCAAAAATGTACAAATCCTTGAATAAGGTGGATGCTGGTATAAAGAGGAAGGTTTTAGCCAACACTAATGAAGCACAGACGATTAAGCTGTACAAGGCACTTGTAATCAACACTGGTGGTACTGGTAACCCAAAGCTCAATGCAAAGGAAACACAGAGTTTCTCTGGCCGTCACAATCAGCTGAACCTCAAGAAAGGTGATACACAAGCTATCTACAATTACCTCTGTCGTATGCAATTGACCCATCCGAACTTCTTTTACTTGATGGATTTCAATGATGATGGGTATCTGAAACATGTCTTTTGGATTGATGCGAGGGCTAGGGCTGCATGTGGTTACTTTGGTGATGTCATTTTTGTGGATAATACTTACTTGACAAACAACTATGAAATTCCATTGGTGGTGTTTGTGGGAGTAAATCACCATTGCCAGACTCTAGTATTGGGTTGCGGTTTGCTTGGCGGAGAGACAACAGAGTCCTACATATGGCTGTTAAGAACATGGCTCAAATGTGCGTCTGGTTGCTCTCCACAAACCATAATTACTGATAGGTGCAAGACTATACGGAGTGCAATTGCTGAAGTGTTCCCGCGATCGTTTCATCGCTATGGTATTTCACATGTAATGAGAAAAGTCCCAGAAAAGTTAGGAGGACTGCGCAACTATGATGCAATTAGAAAACAATTCAACAAAGCAGTCTATGAAACTCAGAAGGTTGGTGAATTCGAAGCGGCTTGGGGGCTTATGATTCAGCACTTTGGAGTAGCTGATCATGAATGGCTTCGATCTGTGTATGAAGATCGAGCCCGGTGGGCTCCAGTATACCTGAAAGACACCTTTTTTGCCGGTATGTCCACCGCACAGCCTGCTGAAATTCTTCATCCATTTTTTGAAAAGTATGTACACAAACAAACACCCCTAAAGGAATTTCTGGACAAATATGAGTTGGCTTTGTACAAGAAGCACAAAGAAGAAACCCTTTCTGACATTGAGTCAAGAAGTTCTAGCCCTGTGCTTAAAACAAGGTGTTCTTTTGAACAGCAGCTCTCCAAGTTCTATACAAAAG
Organism: Lophocereus schottii; assembly: GCA_002740545.1. Lineage (NCBI taxonomy): Eukaryota > Viridiplantae > Streptophyta > Magnoliopsida > Caryophyllales > Cactaceae > Lophocereus > Lophocereus schottii. The sequence continues at coordinate 21,878 of NCQV01084495.1, forward strand.
CAATATTCCAGAAATTCCAGCTTGAGGTGGAAGAGATGTATTCCTGTTTTAGCACAACACAGCTTCACGTTGACGGCCCATATATCATATTCTTGGTGAAAGAACGCATTCTTAGCGAGGGTAACAGGAGAGAGATTCGAGATTATGAAGTCTACTACAACAGGGGTTCAACAGAGGTTGTCTGCATTTGCAGCTGTTTCAACTTTAATGGGTATTTGTGCCGGCATGCATTATGTGTGCTTAACTTCAATGGGGTGGAGGAGATCCCAGGAAAATATATATTGCCCAGATGGAAAAAGGATTTCAAGCGCCTGTATGCCCCAGATCATGTGAACAGCAATGTCAATCACGATGATCAGATTCAGGGGTTTAACCAGTTGTATCGAAGTGCATTACGAATTGTAGAGGAAGGAGTGATTTCTATAGACCATTACAAGAGTGCCTTGCAGGCATTTGAAGAGTCGCTTAACAGAGTCCATGATGTAGAAGAGAAGCTTGAATAGTCGCAAAATATGTTGCTGAATTATTTTGTTGATAAAAATTAAGAGCATTGCTGCTTTCCAGTTCTCTCTTGCACAGAATTGTCTCCCACAAGACTCATACCATATTCCTGGGACTATAGCCTTGGACGGTGTGGAGCGGGGCAATAGGGGAGTTTTGCCCAGCCGCAAGAAAAGAAAAAAGAAAGATGGGGTGAGGACGGATTTTCATAGTGCTGGATCTAAAGACCTGGTATTATGCTATAATGTGTATATCTAAGGCTTCAGTCCATTCAAGCTATGAGCTTTTGTTTTCTATCTGCAAATGGGATGTAGTTGCGTTTCGTTTTGCTTGAGATAGAGGCAAGTTTGTGATGTCAGAGCACTTCATGTAGATTGTTTATGGTCCTGTTTGATAAACAGCTGTTAGATATTTATATTAGCTGTTTGAATTAGCTGTTTATATTAACTGTTTGAATTAGCTGTTTTTAAAAAAAGTGTTTGGTAAAAATTAGTTGTTTCTAAAAAATATGTTGGTAGAATTTCATTTATGTTTTTATTTATGAATTAATTCTTAATGAGATATGTATAATTTTTCAAACTGATAGACAATTATGTCATTTCCACAAAAAGCTCTTCTGAAAAGGCTAATGGGAATAGCGTTTTCAAAAAGAACTTTTTGGAGTCAAACAGCTATTGCAAACAACTTTTTATCAAACACCCTTTAGCTGTTTGACTTGATCAAAATAGCCAAAATTTTTTCAAACAGCTATTTTTTCCCAAAAAGTTATTGTTACCAAACACCCCCTATATGGATTCATCACCTGAGGCAACACCCCCCTTTCTCCCGGGCCGCCAGAGAAAAAGAAAAAAGAAAAAGGGATGAATTGGGCTGGGAGTCTGGGATGTATAATTAGGACTTATGCTTTTCATTGGTAAATTCTAAAATACTATTCTCAACCCACTTCAATCCACTTTAATGCATTTCAACCCATCTCAACCTACTTCAATCAATTTCATCCTTTTACCCACTCCAATTTACCCATGAAAAGAACAGACCCTTATCCTGTATATTATTGTAGTCTGTAGAATACCTTATTCAAATAGTACTCCTGTTTGACTGTTATATTATTAGCCGTTTGAATGTGAGCCTTGCAAAATTTATACTTCTTTTTTCCTTTTTTTAGGACGATAAATTTATTGCATCTTGGATTAATTTTGAGAAATTTCACCGGATACTGTCATAGTAACTACTCCAAGTTCAAAATTGGTTATTTACATTTTCTACTATGCTCCAAAACAAGGAAAACATACCTGGGTAACAGTTGAGAGCATGGTGATGGGTTGCAGGCTTGTATCGTATGCTTCAAACTTTTTTCTGTTGGTGTACTTTGGCTATGTTCTCATTTATGAATTATATATTGTAATTATTGTTCTGGTTTCCTTTTAGATAGTACAATAGTTAAGAAATAGGTTTTACTTCACTGCAAAATGTTTATTGCTGACTTATCACAAGGGTTCTTCGTGAACTTCTATATGATGGTTGGGCTCTTTCAAAATGCAATAAAAAGTTGGTTAATTGGAAATCACTAATACGTGGAGTTACACAATTCTATTAACTAATTATTGCTTAGAAGATCCACCCCCCCAAAAAAAAGGTTCTTGCAATGATCAAATTAAGTAAGAAGTAGATGAAATACCTAAACAAGTATTTTTTTAACAGAGCAGAGCAGGTAGATGAAAAGTGTTGAACCTGTTACAAGAATACATAAATAAATAATTAATTAAAATAAAAAAATAAAATCCTAATGTTTTAGTAACTTTTAATTTGTAAATTTATAGGTGATATAGAGCGCTGATAATATTATATTGTGGTGATTTGTGGCCAATTAATTTTGTTTGGATATTTAAATGATTTTGATAATTTTAATGTCTAGGCATTATTTTAAATTGGAAAAATTCTATTGGTCAAGTAATTACATTTAGGATGGATTAAGACACATTGTTGTCTCAAATTAAAGAAAAATGTATAGGGTTGCTCATGTCAAAAAAAAGAAAAATGAAGATTTCATGTCATGGTTCTTGAGAAAAATACCCTTCAAAAGAAAAGGAAAAAAGGGCTTCTGCACGTCTCCACCATCGACCCACGTTAGTCTAGTTTAGAATAAATGCTGTGACTTGTAAACTTCACAATAAATGACACAATGATACTCTAAGTTATTGGAAAACTACTTTAAGCCCCTTGACTTTTTGAAAATTACGTCGAAGTACCTTAATTTATTGAAAAAATAACAACGGGGCCCATTTTCGGTGAGTGACATCATTTTCTGGTACTTTGAGCGGGAGAATTTAAAAAGCTTACCTAGAATACCGAAATTGCCCCTCCTATGCTTTTAATGCCCAACGGCCACTTCTCATGAATGGTCCACCCCATTTTCCATTTATTTTTGTGGCTTTGTTATGAATGCCCAGC
>NCQV01084516.1:1785-13620 GCA_002740545.1 Lophocereus schottii
TATTTTATTACCATTCATTGCATATATGCATATATGGAAAATTGAATTATTATTTTTGGATTGAATTAATAGTTAAACTTTACATATCTTGGATGTAAATTTTGGAGAAGACATTTTTATTATTTTTTAAATTATTAACTCACTCTTTCTATATACATTATTTCCTTATTATTATTATTACGCTATTACTATATTTGTTCGTATATTATTATTATCGTTTTTCAAATCAGCCCTTGATACTTTGGCTAACGTTTATTCAGCGGTCAATCCAAATATTTATTAGCACTTGAATGAATTATTTAGGAGCATAAAGAGATCCGTTTTGAAGGCATGTCGTCGTTTCAACTTGCGATGCACAAAAAAATATATGTATTTACATACACACACACATATACATATACATAAAATGCTAAATTGAAATGCGGCGCCCAACTTGATTAATTGTGATTAGGACAATTTGAAGTAATTAACACGAATTTAGGTTCGGGCCATTATAGCCTTCTCCCTTTAGAATAAGTTTCGTCCTCGAAACTTGCAGTTTGAAAGAAACATTGTCCGTACCTCACATAGATATAGATACTTGCTTGTTATGTTCTTCTCGGTTTCCGATGCAGCTTCTGTTGAGTTATGGTTGGCCCATAGGACCTTAATCAGAGGAATACTTTTGTTTCGAAGTTGCTTAATTCTGTAGTATAATATCTGTACAGGCGCTCCTCATACATTAGGTTCTCAGCGACTTCTACTGGCTCTACTATGATGATATGATTTGGGTCTGGAATATATTTTCTGAGTTGTGAAATGTGAAGAACATTGTGCACATGCTCAAGTTCTGTGGGCCAATCCAGCCTGTAGCCCACAGGGTTTAGTTTCTAAACAATTTCATAAGGCCTGATATATCTACGGCTTAATTTGCCCCTGAGGTTGAATGTTCTAACTCCTTTAACTGGGGGCACCTTTAAAAACACTTTATCTTCCACTTGAAATTCTAATGGCCTTCTCCTTTTGTGCACATAGCTTATCTGTCTGCCTTGGGCTGCTTTGATATGTTCTCAAATCTCCCCTATCATTTCAGTGGTATCTTGAATCAACTCAGGCCCTGAGGTTAATGCTTCATCAAGCTCACTTCAACACAAAGGAGTTCTGCACTTCCTTTCATGCAATGCTTTAAAAGGGGCCACCTTAATGGTGGATTGATAGTTGTTATATAATGGAATTTCACCAATGGTAAGTAATCTTCCCACTTTCTTTGGAAGTCAAGTACACAGGCTTTCAACATAGCCTCTAGGGTTTGGTTCGCTCGCTCGGTTTGCCCATTTGTCTCAGGGTGATATGAACTACTAAATTTAATTTGGTCCGAAAAGCTTTTTGCAGAGCTTGCCAAAACCAAGCTTGAAACCTTTGATCTCTTTTAGATACTATGCCCTCTGGTATGCTATGCAGGCAAACTATTTCTTTGGCATGCTATTACAATAGTTTCTTTACACCCTAAGTCCCATGGGTTGGTATAAAGTGAATAGATTTGGTGGGTCTGTCAACATTAATCCAAATGACACCCTTTTTCGAAGATATAAAGGGCATTCCCATGACAAGATTAAATTCCACTTTCAAGTGGGACTTCCTAAAGGCCCCAGTTCTCACACTGAGCTTTGATGCTTAGTCTTGATCTCCTGACAAGTCAAGCACTTCCACATAATTTGCAACCTCCCTCTTTAGGTTATCCCACCAACAGTATTGCTTCAGATCCCTGGACATTTTGTTCCGCCTTGATCCATGAATAACGAGCATCATGGCCTCCTCCAAAAATCTTCCTTTCAATTCCTCTTTATTGGGAATAGATAATCGGTTTAGTAACTTCAAGGTTCCATCCTCATGTATCACAAAGTTAGGTGACTTCCCTTGTATAGCGTTTTGCTAAGTCTCTCTAATTTGACATCACCCTTTTGACGTAACTTAATCTTTGCTATTATTGAGGGTTGCACTTTTAATGTTAATGACAAGTTGTTTCTTGACCCATGTGATATAACTTCAATGCCCATATTTTCATGGTCCCTGGCGATGCCAAATTGGATAGTTATTATTGTGTTACTGGGCTTTTCATCATTAGACTAGTCAAACGTTTCCTACATATAGATTCGACTTTAAAGATGAACATATCTGTGAATGAGAGTGATAAGAATGGTAATCAAATGAGTCATTGCCCATGAAATAAGTAAACGATGAAGTTAGAAATGCTTAATAAGGAAGGGATTGTCATAGGACAGCTAAAGTAAAGATGGCTATGAGTTTTCAGGAATACAAGGATAGAATACCACCAGCATTGTGGTTTGCAGGTAAGAATCATGAAAGAGTCAGCAGATAGTCAACAGTTCCTGAGTCATATCAGTGACAAAGGCGATTATTCTATGCCATCTCAATTCGGTTGAGTAGTTAGCAGGTTGACTTACAGATCATGTTATATTATTTATGAAATATGAAATGAAATAAGAAAGGATTAGAGTATTCAAATAGGAAGATAAGATTATTCGCTTATTTAAATACTTTTAATCAAAGTTGTAATTTCTTGGTCAAGCCGCTCAGACCCCTCGTATGAATGGACATAAGTTTGGGGTTTTGGAGCTCTAACAGGAATAAGAGGGTGGACTGTTGCTATAATTATGACACTGAAGTGTGGTTGAATGTCGAAGTCATAAATATGGTACCAATATCATAAGAAATAGGATAATCATAATGTCTAACATAGGGTAATAGATAATGACAAAAGCGTTTTGGATGATAAGATTTGACACACTTTACACCGGAAAGGTGATTAAGTTATATTTGGGTTCAGTCGTTGAATTATAAATAAGATAGTAGTGATGGAGTTTCAATAAGGTGGCCGTCTACCCACCACCAACATGATGAAGCCGATAGACAAGTTTGGATTTGAATGAGCAAAGTATAAAATAGGCAACATGAAATAAATTTAAGTAAGATAAGAAGATTGCATACAGAAAGGCTGAGTCTATATTTTGAGGAATGGAATTTAGAAGCAAGAAAATTGCTGGGGTTACAACAATCATTGTTTACTCACACAAGTGGGAGCTTAAATACATCTCTAACTCAAACTATCTATATAGGCTTATTACCATGAATAAACAGGGTGCAAGATATATACATATAAATACGCTTTTAGCAAAATAAAGAAGAGGAAGATAAAAGTCAAAAGTATCAGAATATGAACAACCACTTAAAATTGAGCAAGAATGGATTCACTATTTAGCCACAAGTTTCAAAGACATGGCAGATGATGCTGAAAATATGTACGAGCACTCTTGAGGAATCACTAGCATTCCAAAAGTTTGAAATTAAAAGAAGAATTAGGTAACGTTGAAAGAAAGCAAAGTCTAAAGATGAGACATATCAATCAAATATAAGAAATGATAGAAATAATATCATTAATGCAAAAGATAAATTAATCAGCAAGGTTTTGTATGCTAATTAAGATCTTCTAGGCAAATGCTCGGGGTTGAAAGGAGGTAACATAGCAAAGAGACGATATCGATACATAAGTCGAGATGATTAAGGAAGAAGTTTATTAATGACTAAAAGTACCGAGAATGTTGCTGATGCAAGATTTTAATGAAAGGAGCAGGTGACAAATTTCGAAACGATGGGTAATTTAAATATTACCATAATACAGATATAGTGAAAATAACTATAAGTGTAAACAATTTAAGAATTGGAGACAATAATAATCAGATAATTCCAATCGTTGGTTACATAGGAACCAAAACATTGCGCATAAATCCAAAAGCCAGACTAGTAGTGAAATAGCAATCTACGTAGTGATTGGATGTTAAGGGTAAGAAGGGTCATGTTACTATTGAAATAATGGTTGCAAAAGTAATGCGACACTTTGCTAAATAATTGCAATTACAAACACATAGTATTTTTTTCACTTACTTGCTACCATCTGGCATAATAGCTGTTTTTGTTCGGGTGCTTTCCTAACTAAGTTGCGCTTTAGCATCTCCAATTCTAACATTGTGTTAGGACTTGTAGGAGTTAGGGTTGATAGTTTAGGGAGTAGGGGTGCTAGTGCTGGCAAAAGGTGTGTTGGTTACAATGTTATATGTAAATCATTGGGCAATGAATGGCTGGTTAGGGGTGTATGGAATATGAGGAGGTACCTGCCCCATAGGAACATTCTCAAATTGAGTTGGGATTATTCTTAACACACTTGACATGTGAGGGTTTGGGAGGAAGATGAATCAATGTCCATTGTAGTATGATGTTCGCTAGAACTCCTATGTCCTCTTCCTTGACCTCGAGTAGAGGACTTACCTCGATGTGGTGTGGAATCCATACATGAAATGGTTCACAACAAACACAAACACAAATAACGATTGTACATAATTTAATTACATAACATAATAGGTAGAACAACAAATGCATTCGTACACATATAATACAAGTACATGAGTGTACATGTGGGTTACAAAACTAAGTACTGAAGTATATAACATTTTGTAAGCATTCAATTGTCTGCTTCATCTTCATCAGCATCCTCATCACCAATCTCATCATCATTGTCGTCTTCATCATCATATAAATGCATATCTCCCTCTTCTTCATCTATTTCATTTCCATCATCCTAGTCACCCTCTTCATCACTTTCATCCCATTCTGACTCATCTTTGTCGTCATTCACTTGAATAAATAAAAAGCCCAAATCATCATTAACTTCTTCCGGTGGTGCACTTTCATCCACTAATGATGTAGGAGTAATATCATTCATAGGTTTAACAAGTGTCATCATCCCCATTTGTTGGTAAATAATAGGTAGAGTGTGCTGCACATCTACCCAGGCTCATGGTTTAGTTGGTATGACAACAAGCCAATTGACTCTGTCCTTTGAGCGATCTGGATATAGCATGAAGTATACTTGTGATGCAATGTTGGGGAAGATGAATTGATCGTACTCTTTATACCTCCTTGTATGATGAACCTCAACAAGTTTGCTTAGTTTATGAGGTCGTGCCCCATGATTTAATGTGGGATCAAACCACTCACAATTGAATAGTACACATCTTTTTTAAGTGGTTCACCCATGCACTCTATTTCGATAATATCTTTCAATACACCATAATAATCATTTTTAATATCACCTTCCCCGGTCCCACATACACCAACACCACGACTATACTTTTTCTTCCCAACACTGTGGGCTTCTATGTGGAATTTAAATCCATTAACGGTATATGTCGTCCATGTTGGGACATTTCTGTTAGGCTACATAGCTAATTGTGTCAATTACCAATGTTTATAATTGTCGAATAGTTGAATGTAATGCACCTAAGACGACACACGATGTGGTTTTCGTTAATACAATGGCCTCAATTGTGTTGTAATATTTATTAGTAAAAGTTCATTTACTTATATTTTGACTAAACCAATCTGTAAAATGAGTTTCAATGATGGTATCAACATCAGCATCACTAAGATGGGGTGCATTTCGGACTTGTTCTATGAAAATTCTATGCAATTATGTGCATATTGTAAATAAAACTCTCTTTTGGGAAACATGAACTCAATTGAAACTTACAATGGCGAAGTTATCACTCATCCAATATATTCAGCATCTATGAGATACCTTGATCTTTCCTTCTCCATAGCGGTCCCTTGTGGTTCAAACGCAGATAGAGTTTGGAAATGATTATTATATTTATCGCCATCCTTATTTCTTCAATATTTACTGTGCATAGAGGGCAATTAGAGCTGAAGTAATAGGGGGCAAAGAACGTCCTTTCAACTTCTAAGTAAGCTTTTATTATTGAACTTTTAGGATATGCTTGTTGTTTAATACTTCTCTTCAACTGACCGAAGTACCTAACAAAACAATATTAAATAATTCTTGTAAATACCTTCATACTTTAACTAGTTTATTAAATCTAATTTCAACAAATATAATCCATATTACCTCTCAAATGGATACATCCATCGGTGTTGGATAAGACCACCAAGTTGTGCCTCTTCTGCTAAATGCACCGGTAAGTGCTCCATCACATTAAAGAAGCCTAGAGGAAATATCGTCTCTAACTTACAGAGAGTAATAACAATGTTCTAATGCATTTCCTCAAGCACATCCTTTCGCAATGTTGTGGAGTACAAATTCTTAAAGAACTAATTTAACACAATTAGAGGTTTAAACACATCTTCCGGGAGAGCACCAAATGCAATGGGCAACAGCGTCTCTATGAACATATGACAATTATGAATTTTCATATTGTTAAACTTTGCCTTATTGTGGTCCACAATATTCCTCAAATTGGACCAATATCCATCAAGCATGTTAACTGCCTTTACCCATTCACACAACTCTCTTCTTTTATCTACAGCAAGAATGAACTTCGCATTTAGTTTAACTGTTTTGCCATTAGGACCTCATTGCAAATGGAATTCTTCTTTATCATAAATATCTACAACATCCATTCTTGATTTGACGTTGTCCTTCATTTTCCCTTTAACATCCATCATAGTGTTGATGATGTTCTCAAAGAAGTTCTTCTCTATGTGCATCATATCTAAATTATGGCAGAGCAATTGGTGTTGTTAGTAAGGCAACTCTCAGAATATACTCTTCTTCGTCCAGTTAAGCTCATTTTCCTTAAATTTCGGTATTTGAAAGTCACCGTCTATCATTACCACTGGGTAGTGTTCCACCTCAGCATAAAGTTGTTCCCCACTTATGCGGTGAGGAGGACCACCAGTAATAGTTCTACCTTTTCTAAATGAAGTTCTGTTTCTCCTAAATGCATAATTCCTTGGTAAGAAACACTGATGATAATGAAACCACAAGAAGTTACCTCCATTCCTGAGTCTCAAAGCCTTTTGCTATGTCATACATACTGGACATGCAAATTGACCATTAGTGGTCCACCCAGATAACATCCCGCACACAGGGAAATCATTGATTACCCACACAAGTGTAGCTTTCATTTGGCATGTTGCACCTGTAGATGTGTCATACATTTCAATTCCAACATCCTATAACTCCTTCAACTCATCAATAAGCGGTTGTAAGTATACATCTATTTTGTTCTTGGGATTTTTAGGGTCGGGGATTACGCAAGTAAGGAACACAAATAGTGTGGTCACACACATTTCAGGGGGAAGGTTATAAGGTGCAACCACCACCAGCCAAATGGAATAAGATCTTGAGGATAATGTGTAAGGATTAAATCCATCAACACATAAATGAAGTCTAACATTTCGAGGCTCTGCAGCAAAATCGAGTACTTGTTATCGAAATGTTTCCACGCTACGCCATCTGATGGATGACATAAAACACTGCCCTCTCGTTGATGTTCATAATACCACCTCATGTGCTTTGCAGTGCTTCTTGATGCATACAACCTCTGCAGTCGAGGTTTCAATGGCAAGTAATGCATCCTTGCATATGGCAATGGCCTTTGATCCCTTTGTTGTGACCTTTGCATCTTCCATCTCGAATGCCCGCAAAACTTGCATGCATCAAGGTTTGAGTCCTCCTTAAAAAAGGGCATACATCCTTTATGGTAACAATCAATGTGTATCACATTGTTGCCAAGATCTTTAACAACCTTCTTCGTCTAGCCATAGTTGTTTGGCGCACGATTATCAGGTGGACATACCTCTTTCATTAACTGAACAACTTCATTGAAATAATTTTGTGGCATATTATAATTATACTTGATAATCAATAGCCGAACAGCAGTAGAGAGCTCACTGTGGGTAGAACAACCATCACATGAGGATTGTTGAGCAGCTTGAACCATATTATAAAATGGTTCTTGATAATGACTTCCCTCCTGAACCTTTACAATTTGATTTGCGAATATGGCATCACCAATTGTGTACTCCATATAAGTTACGTAGCATTCATTGTGGGCGTATTTTGTATGACTTGAACCACCAGTTTTGGCCATTTCACTAGTAAAATATCCAAAATCATATTGTTGAGGTTCTACTTCTCCATGACTTATCCAATACCAACATCCTTTCACAAAACACTTATAGATCAGGTCTATCTTTACCTCATCGGGTGTTAAGTACACTCTATTTTTACATTTCGAACACGGACATTCATATTTCCCCCCACTTTAAAAGTCTACTTGCGTACGTGCAAAAGCATCAAATTGATTTACCCCATTTAGAAATTCGTGTTTATAACCATTATGATCAGGTAATAATCTATTATACATCCACGAACTATGTGGAGGACCATTCATATTCTGCCCAAGCGACAATATTCATAAACGTCATTGAATTAGTATTAATTTCAATGCATACAATAATATTTAGCTAAATTTCTCACTTTTGCATTGCATATATTTGTTAATTAAAAAATATATATAAGTACATATATTAACTTACAGTAAACTCTTACAAATCACTCGTTATAACTCCCACAAATTTCACACAATTCCTTCACACATATTTGAACTCTTGCAAATCACTCACTACAACTCCCACAAATTTCACATAATTACTTCACATAAATTTTCATTTCCACCAAATCTTCTCTGACAAATAAAGTACTAATCTCATATAATCCTAAACGCTCAATTATATTAATGCATAATTTTAACCAAATTGAAGCAATTAATCAATACACATCTAACAATTCAACATAAACATAAACTAACAACACATTTTCAACTACTAAAAGCATAATTTGTAGTAGTTAAAACTACATTTAGAGTTAGAAAATTTGTCCAAGTGAAGCTAGAGATTGGGGAAGGAGGCGGCAGAGGTGGTGGCGGCGACGGCAATGGGTGGCACGCATGGGTGGTAGCGGCGGGCTGGTGGCATTGGTTCCTCGAAAGCTCCTTGCTCTCTCCCCCCCTCTCTCTCTTCTCGAGCTTGGTTGTTACGAAAATAGCCTGAAATGAAATTAGATCTGGTTTCTTTAAAAAAGGTAGCGACGGATATGGCAATGGAATTTCCATCTCCACCAATTAAAATTTTTTTCTAATATGGGGCGACGGAAATCGTTAAAAAATCATTTGCCTTTTTCTTGAGCGGCGGAATTTCCGTCGCTGAGCTGTGTGAACAGTGCTCAGCGATGGATTTTCCATTGCCATTTTCTTCAGATTTTGAAAATTGTTTTCCTCCACTCCCCATCGCCATTTCCGTCGCCTGATTCCGTTGTTATTTTGCTCTTTTTTAGTAGTTATGTGGATGTTGCGATACAACACTGGTATGTATCCACTGTTGTAATATGTATATATTTTGGCAAATTTCTCAACTAATAGAAATCACTTCTGTCATATGTAGAAATGTCTCTTTTTAAAGTATCTGATGGGGTATGGTTGTCCAAGACCGGAAGAATGAAGGATTGGGAACACTATGTGTCAAAACAAGCTATCAAGATTGTATAATCTTTATGATTATGGAATCTTTACAATCCACCTCTTTGAAAAATATTCAGGTGATATATTTTTATGGGACCTTGGGTTTCAAACAAAAAGGTGTTTGTCATTTAAAATGCGCAAAAAAGTTAATTTTCAATGATGTGTATTGTTGCTTAGAACTAATTTCAATATCTAATTATAGCGCAGGAGCCATTGTTAAAGACATTAAGACCAAAGTACGTTGGCCAAATCTTACATCCAGACAGCTTTGAAACAAGCCAAAACACTAAGAAAGTGATGATTGAAGTGAGGAAAAGACAATAGAATCATTAGAACTTCATTTTTGCCATACATTTGACATATGATTTTAATCATAGTTGGAACGTACAAAGTGTTAGCTAAAAACTCTCTTAGATTTGTAGACTACTATGCTGAAGGAAGTGTTAGAAATAGTTACTTGTTATTAGATGCTATAGATTAATAAAGGAATTTTTGTGCTTCCCATAAGTAGTCTTGTTCTCTTAACAAATAAATAAAGTTGTATGTGAAGTTATTCATCTACCCAGATAATATTGTCCATTATGTCATATAAAGTTGAGCATCCTAAACCCTAAATCCTAAAGCCTAAAAGACATAAACTGTAAACCCGAACCCTAAACCCGCACTCTGTAAACCCTAAAGTTCGTAAACCTAAAGCCTATTATTGTTCAGTTACCAATTATTTATTGTTTACTAAGATATTAAGTGCTCGTGTGCCTAGTTAATACTCTTCATTATTCCTTGTACAGTTATTCATTGACTACATGCAATACAGTTTCGATAATAGACACACCTAACCCTAAAAACCTAAATCCCTAAACTTTAAACCCTAAACCCAGAACCCTAAAAACCAAAAACCCTAACTCTAACCCTATAAACCATAAAAGTGATAAACCCTAAACCTATTATTATTCGCTAAGATATTAGGGGTTTATTCATTATTTGACTTATTTTTATGACTAAGATATTCGGGGTTCATATAGTTAGTTAATATTCTTCACTATGCCACATGAAGTCATTTATTACCTACAATGTAATATAGTTTCGACAACATACAAACCTGATCATGAAGCGTAAACTCAAAAACCCTAAAAACCTCGAAGCTTAAAAAACGAACCTTAAATGTCAATCCTGAAACTTCAGATCTTAACAGTGACTCCTTAACGCTAGACACTTAACCATATATTTTAACAACAAAGTCTATCATAGTAAACATCATTGATACACATTACAACCATAAAATATCGAGCGACATGGTACTATGTAGTCATTCACAACTGAAAGTTATTTTCTAAAATATGTGACTTCATACAAAATGTCATCTAGAAACTTCATTACATCCAACTTCATGCTAACAAATGTACAAAAATAGACCAATCAAACCACATTTCATTATTGGGATATTCATTACATCCACCATTTAGTAGCATATGACCAAGCAATTAGTGAAACATCATTAGGGCAAAAGTTGGAGCAGTTTTTAGATCAAGATAGAATAGGGGATGAATTCTTCTACAACCATTGCATTTTATGGTGTAAAGGAAATTTCAATAGGTAAAAATCATTCTACATAAATGAATAACAAAAAATCCTTGTATTACTATATAAAGAGTAAAATTGACCTGACGAATGCTACGATCATTTAGGTTGGTCGTAGATAACAAGTTTACTGCTTGTAAAAAATTGACATGACAACTTGGTCCAGCATAAGGTACATTCTTATAAAAAGGAGCAGGATTCTGCAATAAATGCCAAAAGCCGACATTATATAACAATCTAAACATCGTTCATGGATAAAACATTACTGTTCTAAACTTATGATGTAATAATTCATTGCCAACCTGAGGTAAAACAACACAACTTAGATTCTTAATTAGTGGCTCTCTTGATCCATAATAAGGTACATTCATGGTAAACTGAGCAAAATCATGCAACAAACTCAAAAACAATGAACCATATAGCAATTTCATAACATAGCAATAAAAAAATTAGATAATAATAGATTGATTCATTAACAACCTGTAGCAAAATGACATTTGTATTTTTTTTTTGTACTAATTCAGCTAGTCTCACCCCTTCGAATTAGCTGCCTATAAAAATAATACAAATTAAAAATACTCATGATAAAATGTTTACAACCGCAATAATTAATTGTTCACTTTTTGGATTAACAATTTGTTATTTTGTTATTATTTACCATCCATGCTTAAATTTATCATGCCTTGGGCAATTGTTCAGTATCATTGACATTTTGCTCAGACACCTTCTATAATAAATAATATTATTCATGGATAAATGCCAAAAGCCAGCATGGTATAACAATATATAATTTTGATAATTGTTCCGAGCTTAAGATATAATAAGTTATTACTAACTTGAGATAAAAGAACACCATTTGGATTCTTAGCTAAGGATTTTCTTG
>NCQV01084523.1:271-15750 GCA_002740545.1 Lophocereus schottii
GAAAAAACACCTCTGTGGTTTATTGGTTGTAAATGTTACCTCAGTAATGCCCATAACAAATTGTCTGTTACATGCAGACCACTTATTCTTATCTTGATGTCATTGGGAGGACTGTCATGGTGTTGGAAAAGAGCAATGTGGTGCCAGAGCAAAATTCTGCCTTCCAGGTGAGTCCAATAATTTGTCTAGCTTTCTGGCATTAATTTGAGATGCTAGTGCAACTGATGGCAGTTAGAAGAATACAGGGCAAGTGTGCAACATTCATAGCCGATGTTATAAGAAATTAGAAAAAAATTGTATTTTGTTGTGTCTGTGTACTAGGCACTATTGGCATTCATTTATGTACTGGACAGCTGCAAGTTATAAACTGACTGGGGAGAATTAGGATATTAACTTTGCCAAATTGTTCCTACAATTTGGAACTGGACCATATTTCCTAAGATGAACCGATCACTCTCTCTTTGTAGCAATCTCTGTTTCAGCAACTTCTCTGTATGTGGTTGATTTGATTTCAAGTATTGACTTTCTAGATGAGATAAAACCCACCAAATGGAAGGTTGCCCAGTTGAAGTGCTTGGGTACAATGATTTGATGTTTGCTGATGAGTTAATCAAGGTAACCTCTAGTGCTGGTGTTTGTCAGATATCATTGTGCCAATGTTGAATGATTGGGCAATGTAGGCAATTCCTTGACTAGCTGTAATGAGTAACAAGCATCTTCATTCTGCTGGGCGAATGGCAGTATAGGATATGGGGTGCAGTGTGATAGGACTTGAAAGTAATGCTTTCTCCAGGTCCCATCCACTTTCTTATTAGAGCATGGCTTTCTCGTTTCTATTTTGCCGCCAGCTTCCTGTCCTACCCGTGATTTCTCAGTGATCAGTGATCACTGTTGCAATGGCTTTCCTTTTCTATTTTCTGAACTAAGATGCTCCTAGCTCCCAGTGAGTTACAGTATTCTACGTTGGTTTCTTCTCCACATCCTTGTTCCTGCTGGGGGAATTACCTGTGAGAGTTTGGGTTTGCCTGCTTTATTGGCATGACTTCACCCATGACCGGTTGGATTTGGATCGATTAGAGGGCTGGGTAAGGTGAGCCTGGTTAGAAGAGAATATGGATGTAAAACTCAAAATCTGGAGTCAACTTCTCAAATATCTCAACATTGTGGAATTTGGAGAAACAATTGTCCAACCCACCAAACAAGTTTAATTTATGGTCCAAAACCCCACTGTATGTATCAGCATTTCCCCCTCAGGTCATCTTCCTGTGCGTGCTCTGGCCTGGGTCTGGTAGAGATTTCAACAAGGAAATGGAAGAATGGGGGTGCACGGGAAAGATAAAATTGATATAGCAAATAATTCAGGTTCATGCCTGCCATTGTACGAGTCCCCCAGAGCCTCCCTCAATTCTTGCCTCTTCTATCAAGAAGATAATGCTCCCTACTCCCTAATATATTCATCTTTGTCTGTCTCTTCCCTTCTTTGACTCCTTTTTTCGCTCGTCTATTTCTTTACCCAAAGTTGTTACAGCCTGCTGATGTGCTCAAGTAGTGAATTTGGTGCTTATCTTTTTTATTTCTGTTACTGGCTTCCCACTTCCCTTAAAAAAGCAATAATCTAGGATTTCTAAAGGAATCTGGACAATCCCTACTTTAGTCACACCTCTTTGTTCTCCACATTGTTATGTTTGCACCTCCAACACTGTAAATCCCCTGCATCTTGCAGTGTTTTGTGCTGCACATTTGGACAAGTACTGTGAGGTTTAGGTGGCATCATGATGATACTGGTTTGCTTGAACAAGATGAAAAAGGTTATTGTGTATGGAGGTCAAATAGAATAAAATATAGTAGAAGCTTGAAGTGATTTTGGTAATGGAGGAAGGAATTGATGGAATATAACTTGATTGAATGCTATTACAATTTGATTGATTGCGTATTGCTTGATGAACACACAACACTTTCCTATTTATAGCAACTGTTAGGTGTCTAATTAGCTGGTGGAATGACATCTATTTGTCCCACTGTCCACAACAGTTATAGATTTATTATCTCCAAGACTAGCATCTATGCATTTCTTAATCTAATTATCTAAGGTCTATAATTTCCAAGTAAGATTTTATAGATACTTCATTAGGATCGTCTAGACTAGATATTAAACAAGATGTTTTAAGATTATAATTAATTTATAGCAGTCCCTCTTAATCTACAAACATCTTGCACCTGAGCTCCTCTTAAAGATGGATATGTGTCTCGGTATGCGTCCTGGAGAATGCTTCAAGCCTTTTTGGGTAATCATGGTGGTTATAATTCAAGGGAAGATAGTTGAGATTACTACTTGCAGCAAAACATCTTTCTGGCTGTTTCCTTGGTAATTTAATGTCTTTGCGTTTATCCCATTGTGGCTTTTCTTCTCCATCCTTCGTCTTTTCTCCGTCCTTCTTTTCTTCCTTTGGGGTTCATCATACCCCTTCTCTACCAAATCCCATAGACCTTGTCACATGAAAAATGTTCTCATTTGAATACTCCATATTCGATAATTCTCCATATCAAATACTGGTGATCGTAGATTTGATATAATTAAAAGTTGAGGTTGAAGCAGGAAAGGAAGTCTGGAAGTCTGGTAATTAGTTGAGTTTTAATTTGAAGAATGCTAGGTTATGAGAGTTGGGATATGGCTTGATGGTGGATGGTTAATTTTTAGAAGGTGGAAGTTTGGTAGGAGGACTTGGGTTGAACTGACTCTAATACCGAACTTCCACCTTCTAAAAATTAACCGTCCAGCCTCAACCATATTCCAACTCTCATATCCTAGCATTCTTGAAATCTAAACTGCAAATATTGCCTTAGCCTCCTTTTTTCCCTCAACCTCAACTTTCAAGTATCTACCAAATCTAAGGTCACCCATCAAGGATGTAAGGTCCATATTTTTGCTAAAATGCTCAATAATTGATATCTAATACTTCTAATATTTTATTTGTCTCCAAATAGTTACTATCATCCTATTCGGCAGGAAAATTGAAAATTAAAAAAAAGGAAAAGCGAATAAGTTAATAAAATCACCTTTACTCCTGAAAAAAAGAATTAAATCATCATAACTCTAAAATTTATAATTAAAAAAACGGAGTTAATGAAGTCCTCCTCTCTGTCTGGGTGCAAAGTTAATCTATGGGCTAGTCTGCATGTGATTTAGGAATTAGGGTATAAATCAATTCAAATCTTCAATTTTAAGAAAGAATTGTTTGAGGGTGTTTGCTTATAATTGCATAAATCTTCGTCGGTAATTGTCAATTTGAATGGTGTTTAGAGCTTTACGTTTATTATCATATCTTTCCATCTGTCACCAGAGTTATCAATAAACCATTCGAGGCACACTTCTCGGCTTGATTTGCACCATGGCATATGCCCCATGACTCATCAGCGTCGATAAGTGCACATAATGAAGTTGGAGCTTTATTCCTCTAGGAGGTCTGCTTTTAGAAAGAAGCTTCCAGGAGCCACAAAATGAAGGCTATTACATAGTTCCTGGATTATTGGAAATGTTCGAAAAAAAGTTAAATAGTGACTGTGGGCTCCTCCTCAGCCCTGAACGGTTTAGGGTGCTTGAAGACCGCTCTTGATGGTTTCTAGTGTATCATAAACCACCATAAGGTCCCCTTTTTTTGGCATTTTTGAAATGGCCGACAGAGACTATATTTGTTGAACTTGTTTAGAAGGATTAAAATTCAGAATGTCCTAAGAGGTTTCGTAGGTAAAGTGGCAGAGTCTCTTGGTGTGCTCAACATGAAGGTTATTGCGCAACGTACTAGGATTTACAAGATAATCTTTGAAACCTTTCCAATGTTGATTTTGTGCTCCGACTGCTGAGCTATCCTTTATTTCCTTATTGGAACTTCCAGTTCAAGGACACTTGCTGAACCACACAAATTTGTATTATAGTTATTTGTTTATTTGGGGTCATTCTTGCTGAACCATACATTGCAAACTAATTTATTTGCTCTGTTGTTTCTGCAGGTGTACTATGATTTCAACCCTGCATTCATGCTTGTGGAGCCACTGATACTGATCACCGTGTTTTTCTTATTTTTCTTGGCTTGCATAACCTACCTACATGCTGATCTTTCTATCCAGAAATACAAATCATCCTGAACAATCCATGGAACATGCAGGTCAATTATGCCTCCAATATTTTTGACCCAGTGTAATCTGATGTTTGCAAATTTTTAAGTCCATTATTTTGGCAATCACAGATACTGGAGCAGGACATCATATCAGAACACTCGCACTGAATACTGGCGAAACGTTCAGACAAAAGAACAATTGCAGTTGTATGTTCTGCATGTAGGCACTAGCAAGCAAAGTTGAATATCTGTAGCTGTGTAGCCTAGGGAGACATCAAATTGTTGTATTGATGTAGGAATTAAAAGTTTTTGGGCTACAATCTGGTTGTAGGTGGATCATCGGGTTGGACTCTCTCAAAAGTTTTCCCATAGTATGCACCAGTCTTCATCCCGCTATGTTGAGCCATAGGATTCCCATAGTATGCAGCAAACCCAAAAAAAAAGAAAAAAGAAATACAGAACAAACTTTGAGCCAAGTGCTCAGTTGAGGGCTTTGGTGATGTTGGTATGGTTTCATGGTATTGAGTCAGAATCAAGTTTTGCCCATCCAGCTCCAGTATAGGCCGCATTTCAAATTGTTCAAATTCTTAAATAAAGGTTATAACAATTGCGTACGCTCCATGTGAAGCAAATGAGTTTTTGAGACATCTGAATGCAATTTTAGGCATACTAGATAAATGTTCGTTAATTTTAAAGCCAATCAAATTGCCCTAATCATGTGTTAGCTAAGATCCCTTGTCACTCAAGCCAAGAAATCAAGCCTGAACTATTGAGTCCAAATGATTGTGTTCCCGTCAGCAATTAATGGGGCATAAACCGGATCCATCCTATGACCAGCTTAGCAGTTACTCTTATGGAGTCACTGTTGCCACCATGGATCAAAAACGCAAGCAGCAATATATTGTACACATTGCTGATATGGCTTGAGATTTTGTTGAATCGTCTTTTGTTTATCCTGTCTGGTTGATTTACTGTCGACAAACAAGGGGACAAAAATGACCAGCAATATATTGTACACCACCATACTATGCGTCCTGTTTATATATAAGAATCCAAAAAACTGCATGTACAGTAATAGTATTGAACCAAAGATCCAAAACTTTCCAATAGTGTGTTTCATCATTCATTATTATGCTTCATTCCATTTAATTGTCAGGCAACTCAAGACCACACCGTGTCATGAAATTCACACCAATACTCGTATGCCATGTCATGCCTTCCTCCAACTCTGCCGAAATCACATACCACACACTCCTTGGAATGACTTTACTTCCAATTCTTCAAATACATTTCCACAACAATTACCCAAAAAGTACTTCTCCAATTCCCTAGAGGACATAATGAATACCTTGTGACCTGCCATTAAACAGAACAATAACATCACAATCTGCACCTTTAGATAAAAGGTTGCCAAGACGTACGCACATAAGCAGATATCCCTCACTGATCCGTGATTACAGAATCTTTCAAGACACAAATATAATAACAATGACCACTATATCACACGCATTCAGCAATCACAAGTACACGAGCCTTCCCTCACTAGGGCCATGACTATCACAACAGGAACGCCAAATTCCAAAAATGAACAGTTGAGAATGATGTTGATATATCCATTGTCACTTTGCACAGGATAAGCAAATTCCAAAAGAACTCACAACATAGGCCTGCAGTTTCTCTGAGATAATTGCTCAGGTTAGACTGAACTGTGAGTTCAGTAAATCAGGGTATCATTAAAGTTTGTCCACAAATACATTCTCACAAATATCGATTAAGGAATTTGCAGCACATTAGTTTTCCTCTTTCAATAAGGTAGCACCCTATGACAAGGAAGAGGTTCCAAAGCCCGATGGTATATTTTATAATCTTTCACAGGATACTACATTTTCATAGACTCTTCTACAAGGGTTTGATCAAGCTTCAATAAAAAGAAATTCAACAGGCATAAAATTTCCTAAGCTACAACTTCAGAAATAAGCAATGAAATTATATACAAAAACAAGCAAAGTCCTTGCTCTTTATCCGATTAATGTACATGCCGTCGGTAAACATTAGATCCAATTGCTGGTGCTTTTATTTGGTTTTTAAGTAATGAACTATTGTTTTTACAATGACTCTGCAAAAGGTGGACACATAGATAGGCATTATGGCACGATTCTATAGAAAGGTCAGCAGTTTCTAAGCAAAATCCCATGATACATATGTGCTGGGTGATGACCCACAACAGCCATTCTATAGAATCCATCGAATCACGCTCTAGAGAAGATCAGACACAAGGAGGCTTGCCGAGTGACCCTGACAAGCAAAAAGGCAGCTTCAACGATGTCCGTAATGCACTATCTCTTCTTACATATCATAAAGACAATATAACTTTAAGCCTTTAACTACAAGCGGGTGCAACTTGCATCTCCATACTATGATTCCCAGTTTCTAATAGTGACACCTACTATAGCTATTTTAATTTATGCTGCTCTCAAAAGTACTACGCAGCTAGCAGGATTTTTATTAAAAATATGGATTTTCCTCAATTTTTTTAATAAGGAAAAGGTAATATTTTGATAATGTAAGACATTACATTAATGGATGTTGAATAAGCAACCCACAAAAGCTAATTACAACTCAAAAAAGGCTATCCATAAAATCAATTACATCAATTGAAGAGGAACAAAAAAACCTCCTCCTTCCAAAAGAATAAATTCTAGAACCACTTGTCTTCTGACCGCTCAATAGAGGTTTCAACTAGAGCTGGGTAATAGGTCAGGTCGGGTTGTATTCGTATTCATGTCGAACTTAAATGGGTTGAGAATTTCTCAACCTGAACCTAACCCGTTTGTTAAACGGGTTGAAAAACTTTGACCTATACTCATTTAGTTTTTAAACAGATTGACCAACTTAACCATTTAAGATAAACAGGCCGAGTTCAGTCGCCTAATTATCCATTTACGCATTCAACATTTTCAACTAATACGTAATTATATAGTGTTACAAATTAAATTTACATATCACATTAAACAATTACTCTCTAAAACTGCCCCGATTCATCATAATTTAATTTTTTGTACTCTTAATTATATAATAAAAAGGTAAACGGATAAATGTCAAATGGGAAAATGAATTGACTTATTTAACCCATTTAATTAAACGAGTTAAATAGGTATTTTTTTCGTGTCGAAAATCTTGACCGAAACCTTACCCATTGAATTAAACGAATTGAAACTCTATACCCAAACCTACTTAACTTCGTATCGGTTTCTGATCAGTAACCGTGTCGGGTCAGCTTTTCTCAACTCTAGTTTCAACCCATCAAAGACTCTTCTATTTCTCTCCACCCCCAACAACCGAAAGATGGCATGCAGAATGGCTCAAAAACCTTTATACTTTGGTCTGCTTCCAAAAAATCCTTCCCATGCAAATCGCTGACGTCTAATAGAATTAGGCATCACCCAATGAAGGCCCAAACAACCCAAAGTCAACTCCCAAAGTTTTCTAAAAATCGGGCAATGGAAGAGTAAATGATCAGTAGATTCCAAATCATTTGTGCACATGAAGCACCGGTTGACCAATATCTTACCCCTTGTTTGTGAGTTATCGCAAGTTAAAACCTTGCCTTGAGAAGCTTCCTACACCAAAAAGGACACCTTGGCCGCGGACTTCCAAATGACATCCATCCCACAGAAATCCACAATCTGAAAGTGAAGAGGACGGATTTCCAAGAAAGGATGAGAGGTGAAGGAAAAAAGATTCAATAGTGAAATTCCTGGCGGTAGCAAGGCTCCATCTAGACATGTCAACGAGGAATCCCTCAAAGAAGGCCTATTGCTAAAGATGGGCAACACTTCATCATCAGCGAAGAAAATATTCTCCCAAATAGTTATGCATGGTTGATTGCAAGTGTGCATGAATTCCAAGAGGAGTTTATAGTAGCAGCAGGTTGACCTAGACAGGATCCTAACCTTCATCTTCTCAATTATGAGTTTTAAAACATGATCTAGTCTGCTTTACTTCTCCAACACATTCCTTTTTTCCGTAAAACTTCATGTAGAAAACACAATCACATTTAATCAACCCCAAAATTCTAAGAATGTAGCCTCCCATCAACATCACCCACATAAAATAAAGCCCTAGGAGGGAGAACAATTTCTTCTAAACCACATATCCTCCAAGGAAAATTCTGAGACTTCTCTTATGCAATAATGCAACCTCAGGTCAGGGTTAGGGAGAGTGCGCACAAGGGCAGGATTCAGGGGGAAAAAATAAACAACCAGCTTATATGTGCACGCGGACACGCCACCATCATGCAGGACATGCTCAATACATGCTGACTTAAGAATTTATTGTTAAGACCATTGACGAAGAGCCTGTTCATTTCTGCGTTTAGGAGAGTAAAATTACCACTCATTGCTCCTTACCGCTTCAAGATAAATTTTACTCCTCCTTGCCACTAATTACCCTTCCTTTACACAACTCCTAACCACTGCTCAAATGCTCCTCACTACTTGCAACTAATTTTACCAGTCCTTACTGCTCCTCAGAAATAATGCGCAGGGAATGATCAGGCCCTTAAACCATCAGTGTACTTGGACAAGAGCAAATAGACACCTAATTGGTTGTGGTGACAATATCTCTTAATTGGGAATGAGTTTAGACATAGGACACATGCTTGGAAAGCTTGAACTTGACCATCTACTTTTCATGGGATTCTAGTCATTGACTTTTTCAAAGGTATCTTATTTTCTCTTTTAGATATATTATACAAAAAGCAAGTACAGTTCAGTCTAGAGGAGACAACAGAGTCTAAAATCCAAAATGAAAATGGCATGAGATCTCTCCTACATACGAAACAGAGGTTATGGTTGTATCCACCTCTGGGCAACTGAAAGTCACCTATTGTCATCTTATCAGGTTTAGATAGAGTGGACAAGCAAAATGTCTCACAAATTGTTCCCTAATTCATTTCTTGTGGAGTGCACAGGCAAACAATGTTTTGAAAATCTAGAGTCAAAAGGGCACAGTGACTCTAGTATTCAGGGATATGAAAATCTTCTGAAATTGCTTCAATGAATATTGATCTCACAAACCACATCTGTGAATTGATAGGTTACCACTAATCACATTTTCACAACAGCAATGTAACAAACGCTCAGGAAAAAGATAAATCAAAGAGCCAATACCAACAAACTGCTCACTGTTCCTTCCTTCTAGAGTTCCAGTATCTCGGTGAAGAATTTAAATAGACATAGAGAACACACCAGCAAAACATGCCTTCAACTACGTTCATCAACATCTACAATGCCATCAAGTCATCCAAAAGTACAGGAATAAGACTGAAGAAATCCTACCTGGATATCATGTGAGATTCCATATGCTAAAAGGTCTGGCTCAGCCCTCACATGGCATACTGTGATGTCCTGGCAGCCATACTGGCAACATGAGCCTGCATCTGAGCTCCCCTAGCTTTTGCGGCAGTTGCCCGATGAAAAAACTGCTCCCTCGACAAGAGCCTTATGTTTCTTAAATACTGATCAAATGGAATAGCCCCTTCCTGAACCGCCTTATCCAAAGAATATATCACATCCTCTATAGCCAAATCCATAGCGCTCGCCTCGAGCATCTGCTTAGAGAGAGCATCGCAAGGCTCAAATGCATCATCCACATCTACATTGCCCAATTTAGCCATCTTATCCTCATTCTCCTTTAACCACCCTTCCAACACATCAGCATTCATCAAAACCAACTGCAATTGCTGCTCCAATGCTTCTTTCTCATCCTGCATCTCTTTCAACCCCTTGTTAAGCTGCTCCTCTCTCTGCCGCAATGCCGATTGAACACCAAAAAGCCCATCCATTTCACCCTCCCTTGTCTTTCTCAACCCAACAATGTCACCATGAACCATCTCCACAAGCTTATTAATGGCGTTTCTCTTAAAGACCTCATTTGGATCATCAGTTCCAGAGGCAGGCCTTTGAGGGGACGGGGGCATAATTCGCCCACTACCCACATAAGGCGATGGCGGAAAAACCCTAGGAGGAATCGGAGAGGGCCGCGAATCAACGATAGACCCAGAAAACCCAGATCCCATAGAACTCGAAGAAACCAGACCAGGATTACTAGGGTTAGGGTTAGGGTTAGGGTTAGGATTCGGACTACTAACCCTTCTCTGGGAGTAAAGGGGCGGGTCCAAACCAAAGAAATGACTCAAATTACGACCCAAATCAACAAGATTCGAACTGGGGTAGATCCAATTCCGCAAATAAGGGATATTCACCAACCCAGATGGATCGACGTGGGGATGAGGGCGTTTGATGATCATATCTCTTGTGGGGTTGACGTAAACACGAGGAGGGTGGCGAGGGTAGGTCTCCATAAGCCAGATGATAACGGGGATGTTGTAGGTAACCCCTTGATACACCATGGGAATAGTGCCATCAGCTTGAAGAAGATTGACGGAGCGGCCATCGTTGTGGATGAAGGTGGCAGTCTTGGGCTGAAGAGATGGGTATGCGTCGGTGAGAGAGACAAGGTGTTGTCGAATCAACCATTTGACGTCTTCAGAGTAAGGTAAAGCAGATGGGCCGCGTTGTGAGAGGACGTTGCTTAGGAATTGCAGGATCTGGGGGTTCGATCCTCCTCCTCCGGCATGCACGGGGACCATCGGAGATGGAGATGGAGATTGAGATGGAAGAGAGGAAGAAGGGTTGGTTCTGGGCAAGTAAAGGTAAACTTTCGTGGGAAAGATTGATGGAGAGGGAGTTGGAGACAGAGAGGGGATGGAGTCAAGGGTAGAGAAATGGCGGCAGCTTGGAAGAGAGTTGAGGTGCCGTGACTGTATCAATTTCAATGACAAGGAAAGGAAGTTTCAGAGAAGGAGAAGGAAAAACTCGCCATGAATTGGTTTGTTTCAATTACTTGCCATGAATTACATGCCTTGAATAGTTGAATGCAATCTAAAGGTAACATTGGTTCCCCTGCGTGACCAATCTGCTAAGAGCCACATAAAGACTGGAATTTGGAATTTTGAGAAAGATTTGGAGTTCAATGCATTATATTGAATTTGTTAATTTTAAATCTCAAGTACGGATGTTTGTTTTTTCAATTGCATATTTTATGAAAAAAAATTAAACTTTTACTTTCACATTATCTCATTCTCAAAGAATAATCTATATTGTCATTATCATGATTTTTGACTGTTTTTAGTGTTTGTGTATTTGTGTAATCAATATGATCAAAAGAAAAATATAATCCATATTAATATTAAAGAAATGCAATTGCTTTGACTTTTTTAAAAAAAACTTATTAATTGTTGAGCATTACACTTTTTCTTAATAAAAAAAATAATTTTTTCCCTCCCCCAAAAGCATGGAGTCTGATCAAAATATGTTAGGACTGCTCAAGAAAAAGATCCAAGCAATCGTCTAATACTTTATGTTCTGTTCCTAAGGTGACTCCAACCATGATTTGTGTCAATGTTTTATAATCATTGGATTCTAGACAAGAAGTACTGATCAAGAGGTCGTTGGTGTTGTTTGTTACGCATTTTTTTTTTAACTGATAATTGCAAATTACCTTACTGGACATTTATCGTAGTGGTACCCTGTATAACTTCATAGCCCAATGGGGGCTGAACCTAAGGCATGTATAGGCTCAACAACATTTCTCAAACAAGAGATAGGTACTCGTCAAGGGATTTGATCCCAAGTAGTGGGTTGCCCCCAAGCCTCCCATGTCAATCAAGCTATGATCATATTGGTAATCAAAATTGTTCTGTAGTTAATAAAAAGGTGCATAAAAATGACCCCAATTTCATGTACTTACAAAAAAAGTTTTTCATTTTGAAAAATATTTTGTTGGTAGTGTTGTAATTTAAATAGTCATGAATCGATGTATGGACAAGTTCACAGTTTTTGGTAAGAGTAATAATTGACATTTTGAAATATTCCAAAGATATTTTTCTTATAATGATCTCTTGTAAGTTACTTTTAGCTATTTTCATCAAGAGAAATTGTGAGTTTATTGATGTACAAGGACTGTGTAAATAATAATAACAACAAACACCGACAACAACAACAACAACAATAACAACACCAACAGCAATAATAACAACAACAACAATAACAACAACAACAATGTACGAAATTTTTAGAATAGATTACTTAAAGATGGATTTATAGTATGAGCGACAATATGGAAATGGACAGATAGAGATACAATGCAAAATCTTTCATCCTTTGCCAAATTCATATGATTTTAAGATTTATTGTTTTGCCACTAAGGATGTACAATCAAATATCTACTCTTCATATCTAAAAGTAGAATCAAAATTGGTTAGAATAAATTTGAACCAATTGAAAAATGATCAAAGCCACGAGGACTAACTCCCAATTTTAAGAGTCGAAATGGAAACCACTAGGAGTAGCATGTCACTAGCAATATTTTGATAATTGAGTTTTCAAGTTAATCAAAAGCTATAGAAATATTTGTTGCTTTCCCTTTTATTTTGGATCATTGACAATAAAAGACATCATCAAAACCAAAAAACAAAAAAATAAAAATATGAAGGTTATAAATTGTAAGGAAACAAAGACAGAAAGGAGAGGGATAGGAGGGATCGAAGAAGGAGGTCAAGACTCAGGACAAGTGAGACACTTGTAGAGGAAATCAAGAAGGTGCACTAGGCCACAAACATACAGGCAAAACTGGAAGACCAAAGAATATACTATTATTTTATTTTACAACAATGATAACAACTCTCAGTGTGAGCCTTACTTTCGCAATGTATGAAGATATTCAGATGTATGTAACATTATTTCTGCGAGCACAGATGCATGTAAAAAGACTAATTCTACGAGACCCACAAAGAAAATTTATTTTCAGCAAACATTTTGTTGGCTTAATATCGTTTGAAGCATGACATTTGAAATGAAGAAGCCATAGATAAGAATATGAAGCATCGGTAAATACTGAAATAAAATAAGAATCCCATGCACTCTTGTTTTTCGCGTGTACCTTTACAACAGCCGCTAGCAAACATTTGCCAATGGGCTTGTTGGGATTTCAAGGTTGGCCAACAAAATAGGGACAATTGTAGGTGTACATCTTAACGTTCAAGTGTTTCAGGAACAGGAAACAAAAATTGTTCTTTGTTTTTCTACAGCGATATATCAATGGTGGAAAGAAAAAAATCATAGGACATTCAAATGCTTATCTAGAGAGTGTTTTGGTGTAACTACTTTAATGTAGTTGAATGTTCATCAATAGGTCTAGAGATTTGTACTTATAGTTAATTTGGATTAGGCATCAGGGTATGCCTTGAGATTTTGCTATAATGTTGCAGTTTTGATTTAATGAAAATTCTCACCTTTACCATCCCCCCAACCCCCAAAAAAGAATCGAAACAATTTTTTTGTAAGAAAAAAGAATAATTCATTAATGATTAATTAAAGGTCATACGTGATTTACAATGAATATTTCATAACAAAGGTGCATATGAAACATCAAAATAAATCTCCCTTCAAGAAGCTATTAGTAGACATACTATCGATCGGCTCTAAACCTGTAGCATTATTCTTAATTACCATCAACACACTCTTCAGTGTTAATGCGTCTTTCCTCACTGTCAGTGAGTTATAATATAAGTTCACGGAGTAGATGTCTAACTGGCATGATAGATAGCATTTGATAGGATGATATTCGTAGTATAACCACATGAAATTTCATCGATGACTCATTCTTTTATCAAAAAAAATAGTTCTAATACGATAATAGCCAAATTATACTCCGCGAGAACCATTTTCTAAATTTCCAAATCTACCATAAATAGCACAAAGACAATTACTCAAACTCGCACTAAAAGTGAGAGCAATCTAACTTATACTAGAGGTGAAAACAGCCTAGCCTAACTCACACTAATGATAAGAAAAATAACAGCCTAACTCTTACAAAATGATGATAAAATTGATTGAAAATAAACAAACACTAACAAATACCTTATAATTGAATAAAATTTTGGGAAGAATGAAAATTGGGACTTACTATCAAAATATTAAAATAAATAAATATACAATATGCGAACTAGGGTGTGGCACAATAACATGAAAAATTCTAGGATGCACTTATGGCTAAATAATTACAGAATATAGAAGTCAAACAACAAGAAAGTTCAGTAAATGACTAAAAGTTGAAGTTTAAACAACCAAATATTGAAGTACCACTACGATTCTAGATTTCAAAGGTCTCTTATTCTGAGCCATGTTTCCCTAAGTTTCAAGTGCCTAGTTATCTCCAATCTTGTGTGACCACACATTCACTGGATCATCTTTACCTCTGCTATCATTAATCTCTGAACTCCGGTCTTCTTAATTGGTCAACACTCCGAGCCATACAACAATGATGGTCAAACCGCCATACAATAAAATTTGACATCTAATTTGATTAGTATTTTGTTATTACATAAGACTCCAGGTGTATACCTTCATTTTTGTCATTCCACCCTTATACGATGATCAATGTCTTCGTCAATCTTCCCATTGCCTTTTATAATCAAATCTAGATATTTAAACTTCATAACTTTCGATATCTAGTATCAGTAGTGGTAACCTCCTCATTATCTCTTCTTCTTCTTCACTGAATCTACGTTCTAAGTATTCATTCCACATACTCAATTTAAACACATTTAGATGATGTATCTCTCTACTTTTCTAACCTATTATTAACTTTGCTTTATTCTCATTTATTAAGACAATATCATTAGGAAATAACACACTCACGGTATGCCATTTTTTATGTCTCTCGTGAACTTGTCCACAACGATCATACAAAGAAAAGGGTTTAGAATTGATCGTTATCTCGTATTTTATTTTATTTATTTTAAATAAAAGCTTACATACTTGTAGTGGGTTCGATTATCCACTTTGAATAAGTGTCTAAGAATCATCAACTAGAAATTTAAATTGATAATTCAAGGATCAATAATAGGTTTTATCCTAACAAGTCCCCAATGTGAATACCCTTTGAACTTGAAACGTGGATCCTCTAGAGGCTCCCTTAATCTTGCATAATAAATCAATATGAGAGTTGTCGTGATTTGAACATGAGATATTTCAATCAAATGGGCTCTTATACCATTTTAAGAATCACCTCAACTAAAAGTTCAAACTGATTATCAGATGCTTAAGGGGGAAAAAAAACCTTATATTCTAACAGCACTAAGGCCCTTTCTTTTCGTAGTTTAATCATCCCAACCCACACTCACCCACTCCTTCCCCCCTCTTCCCACTCCTTCCCACACTTAAAAAAAATACCACTCATTTCCACACTCACCTACTCCTTCCCACACCTACATAAAACAACTATTTCTCATATTCTGAA
>NCQV01084532.1:0-15001 GCA_002740545.1 Lophocereus schottii
TCGAGAGAGAAAAAGTAGAGAAAAAAAACTCTGAACGCAATTACAACGCAAGATCACAATTTAGACGAGAGCAACTAAAGTGGTAAGGTCGTGCCATGTGGCACGGGGCCACCGTGCCACTTTGCTGCCTTATGTTTTTCTGTTTCCCTGGGTGGCACGGTCATGCTGCCTGGCATGGTGCCACCGTGCCACTTCCTCTTGGCTCAAGATCCGCCTTTTTGGGTCCTATCTGGCGCAGCATTAGCTTATTTCTCTCATTTCTTTCAACCAAACTCCTGAAAACACAAGCACACAACATTTAAGCGCATTTACGGTAAAGAATGATAAATTAGCTTCTATACTCTTGAAGTTTTACCGAAGGTCGCCGAAATGAGAAGTAGAAATCGTGCCTAAAAGCAGTAAAATAGAGGTTTATCACAACAACAATAATGAATTCTTAAATTATAATTATCGAGGCCTACTATTGATTTACATGAAATTTTTATGACAATTGAAACCCAAAGTGCAAAGTGGGACCCAGCAAATTGTAATTTGCTAAATAAATAAATTGTGTGTATTTGAATTAATAAACAAAATTTGGTTAAATAAATAACCATGAAAATAAAGATGATTTAAATAAATATGGGTTAGACTCGGGATATTACAGCCGTCTTCCCTTAAAGAGTTTCTTTCTCGAAACTTTTGAGTTTTTTGAAAATATGCACTGATATCACAAATAGATGTGTATATTTGCCTTTCATCTCTTTCTAGGTTTCCTTAAGTTTCTTTTGCGGATGTATAATTTACCGAAAATACTTTTTGCCCCATCTGAGACTGTGATTGTCTCCTGCTTTTGTCGATATAACTCTTTTGTCGGCCTTGTCTCTCCTTAACATGGCCTTGAATTGCTTTCGTAATACTTGCATGGATTAACTCTATTCTTATACCCAATGCTTCTTCTGGCTTGCTCCAATAAGACTCAAAATTGCTTAAGATTATACTCTTATCAAGATATCCTCATTTAGTGTTCTCAAGGCATTACCTGTTCGCCCCTCATCTGGCTAATCAAAGGTCTGCTCCAATTCCACGTTCGACAATAAAATGAATATCACCAGGAAGGAAAATGAGGGAATTGGTAGTCAAGCGAGTCATTAAGTCTAAAAGAAATAAACAATGAGATTAGAAAAGAGTGATAAAAGGGGGATTAACATGGGGTGGCTAGAATAAAGATAACCATAGTTGTATCATGAATTCTGAAATATATTGCCACAAGAATAGTGATTTATAAATATGGATCATAAAGCGTCCAATAATTAATCAACTAAAGAGACAGATGGCCCAGTCATACTCAGGTTTAACTAATGAGCTGGAAACAAGATGACAAGCGACTAAGCTTCAACGAGGTGACTTTATACCCACAAGCAAATAAGATAAGTGTAATAGATGGATGGGACAAGTAATGTGCAATAAGTAGATAGATAGATTGGATAAGCAAAGTACAACAAATAGACAAATAGATTGAATAAGCAAAGTGGGATAGATAGATAAATGGATTGGACGAGGAAAGTACCAATGGACAGATAAATAGATTGAGCAAGTAACAATAGAAATTGCTCATATGAAGCCAATTTGGGTACAACAACAAGATTAAATAGAGAATGCAAAAGTTTATCTGTTAGAATGTAAGATATATGTGCGGGAGTCAAAGTTCAAAATAAAAAGAGTAAAGGGATGATGACAATCACAATCACCCACATCAATGAGAGTTAAGTTATGTTATGAATTCAAAATAAGTTATACAAGCTTATCATTATGAAGAAATGAGATATAAGATAAATGTGTGAATCGGCTCTCAACGGAATGAAGTACAACTCACGATCGGAAAATAAAGATGGCAAAGGTCGAGAGTACTGGAATGTTGAGAACCATATGAGGTCAAACAAAAAGGTATTGCACATTTAACAGTGGCTTTGCAAAGACATGGAAGATCACGCTAATAGGAAATATCGGGTTAAAATGCAAGGAAGATTAAATAATATTAGATAGTATCAAGTTTTGAAGATGAGACAAGCAAACAATTTCAAGAATTACTATAAAAGGGCATTCTTATAAAAGATGGGCCATCATTGGCATGGTTTAGATAACAATTGAAGTCATTTAAACAAATGGCCTAGATAAAGAGATGTTATAGACCACGTGAGTGCTAATAGAAAAGGATTAATGCCCCTAAACAATCCAAGATGACTTAGGCCAAAGTAAATAAATGATTGGAAGTAATGGGAGCATTGCTGGTGTAAGATCTTAGTGACAAGAGCAGCCTCTTTCTATGCATGGCACCTAAATCTTACTCATACCACGTATAGAGTGCCAAGTAGCACACCGCAAGCTACTGAATTACCATCACAGAATTCCCTACAGTAACCTCATCTCATATTGNTTCAAGCCAAAGATTGACGAAGTTGCAAATGGCATTCTCACAATAGGCTTTAACATCAATGTACTCAATTTCATGTATGTTAATACACCTCAATGAAACTCTCAAATTTTGGAGTGAAGCGAACTGAGTTCCAACTAAAAACTGGCTAAAACATAGGCTTAAAGCCTCACAACATGTACTTATCATTGAAAATCACACTTCAATAACTCAACGGCCACATGCCTGAGTTTATAACTCAACGGGTCACACACCCAGAGTCCAATTACAAAAATTTAAACAAATGAGAGAAATGAAACACACAATACAACTTCCAGATAAATGAGAGCATGCCTCACTAACAGATCACCTAAATGGTTCCACAGTCCACTTTGCTAATGCTGGAATCTCAGCATATTACGAAATGATTGAATCACCCAAATGAAAATGGTTCCTCCTTTTATGCCCATACATATGAATTTATAATCAATAGCTCATTTAACTGGTTTAACATAACCCATAGACAGTTTGATAGCTAACTATTAAATATTTGATAGCTCACAATGCCCCTTAAAACCTTAGCTGTGATACCAAATCTGTAATGCCCCCAAAATGCTAATGACATGATTTATGAAAAATTATGGCGGAAGACTTAACGATAGAAAGCGCTACCGCCATCGTGATAAAGATATGGCTTACTAAAACCATTTAATCTTACAACTTATGTTTATAATCACAATATCTATTAAACTAAAAGATTTCAAGACCAAAGTCCATAATAGTTCAACTTCAATACAATCGACTTATCATACCATGTGCAAACTCGTATTCTACCCTAGACAAGTATATTGAATATAGACCCAACTTAACCCTGAGGTTGATTCCAACATTCATGCTATGCTGCATCCACTGTGAGCATTTGCTGATTTCCAAAAGGGTTTGCTAAATAGAGAAACATGTGATACTTCACCTAAAATAGAAAATATGAAAACAATTCAAAAATGTGAGCTAAAACTCAGTATATACATTCCTATATTGTAAAATGAGTGTAGAAACACTGTTGATGGATACCCACTTCAAATCATTTAGTTCGCAATAACAATGAAAATGAAACTAATATGAAACTGAATTGCTCATTATTATTTGGATGTGAACCCTTTGCAATGATATTATCTATACATGAGTGCACACCTTCTAATCCGATCAAGACTTGGCGTGAAGCCGTGAGGGTAAATGATAGGCTGACGCCTTATAGATGATAACTGATGGGGTCACAAGTTAAATGGCAAATCACTGCATACACTGATTAATTGATAAACTCATTAAGATTTGTAACTTGGTAAACATGTTTTGCTTTCTGAAGATACAAGCAATGGACTTACCTTGAGCCTTTAAAAATATCATCTGACTTGATAAATGTCATTTGTTCATAAAGGTCATCTAGCTTGATAAATATGTTCTGACTTGATAACATTTATGCATAATGGGGAATCATAACTAGGCCTCGACTGTGATTCATAAATGTCATAGTAGGTGTGTATAGTCAGTAAATGATCCTTACTCCCATAATTGAGTAAGTAAAAGTAGGTGTAATAGATTATTAATCCCAATGAAAGCTATTGAACACCCCAAACTTGGTACATTCTTTTTAATATCCATCATAATTAAGCTCCAAAATGCATGTTTCTCTTTTTTTCTCTCATAAATAAAGCTGAAAAACCCAACAAAATTCATGAATATTTATTTAATAGCTAAAATTTTGGTAAAGGAAAAGTAAGAGCATAATAGTGGCTTAGAAAGAATGACTTATAACTTCGTCTCTCGATCTCCAATTGAGTCACAATACCCCAATATGAAAAGCTTAAGAAGTCCCAAAAAACTTTCACTGACCACACCAAGCATGATACCCACCATAGGGTTCCCAAAATAGTTCTAGAACATAAGTATGCTAGTTTTGGTCTAATCTGCGCAGTTCTGGTAAAACAATCATAATTTTGTCCACAGAACTTAGATTAAGGCGATTCAAAGGAAATTAAAAGCTAACACACTAATTTATATACCCACAAAAAATCATATGTTTTGGCTAGGTAATCATTACCAGTTTAATCTTAAAGTCACCCCTGTTTTTCACTATTTTCAGCCCTCATTGTTTTTGCTTTCTCCTCTTTTTTCACATAAATCCTCACTTGAAATCATTCCTTAAACTCATGTAACAAATTTTTGGTCCTTCTCATCACCATCCAAAACCATCACACTGAATTTCACCTCAAAAGCATATACATAAAAGATCATTTCTCAATCAAATATACACTAATAACATGCTTGCTATTAAAGGACGGTTAAACCTTGCTCAATCATTAAAACCCTAGTTTGTGGCCAACTTGGACTCACCTTCAACTCATCCAAAACCATCTAAAACTACAACAACTCCATCATAATCATTAATAATGCTAAAGATCACCAAATAAAATACAAATCAATCCATAAACATGGTTTTAACTTAAGCTTGCATGAACATGTTCAACCTCAACCCTTACATACTATCCAACTTATCCATCAATTAAAACATCCAAAGTAGCTCTTATTTCTATCAAAACAACATGATCAACCACCAAAAACAACAAGAACAAGAATCAAAACCAAGATATAAGCAAAACCAACAAGACAGGTTAGGGTGTTACTCACTTTAGGTATAAGTGGTGTGGATGTTTGTGGGAGTATGGGGGCGGGTAGGGTGGCTATGGGTGGCTGCCTAGTGAGCAAGTAATGGCGGCAAGTGGCTGATATGGGTGGCTAGCAGCAAGAACCAGAGAAGACATCCCAGTAGTGAGGGAGAGGAAGAGAGAGAAAGGGTCTTCAAGCTTTGAGATTTACTTGGATGAAATGACTCCAAAATCACTTGGTTACGATTTAATCTAGCAAAAGTAAGCTTAATCCAATAATAATTAGACATATATAATGGTGAATGTCGAATAAAGGGGAGTAATGCTTGTTGAGCCGAAATCGGGGCTCAATGAGTTTTGGTATGAGAATTCACTTTACGCAATTGAAATTGATCGTAGCTCGAATATTTTTTTTACGAGGTTATAAAAATAATAATGATTATGATGATGATAATAACAATAATAACAACAACAGCAACAACAACAACAACAATAATGAATTCTTAAATTATAATTATCAAGGCCCACTATCGATTCACCTAAAATTTTACGACAATTGGAACCCGAAGTGTAAAGTGAACCCAGCAAATTGTAATTTGCTAAATAAATAAATTGTGTGTATTAAATTAATAAACATGATCTGGTTAAATGAGTAACTGTGAAAATAAAGATGATTTAAATAAATATAGGTTAGAGTCGAGATATCATAGCCTTCCTTCCTTAAAGAGTTTCTTCCTTGAACTTATGAGTTTTCTGAAAATATGCATTAATATCACAAATAAATGTGTGTATTTGGCTTTCATCTCTTTCCGAGTTTCCTTAATAGCTTTTGAGGATGTATGATTTGCCTAAAATGCTTTTTGCCCCATCTGAAACTGTGATTATCTCCTACATTTATTGACATAACTCTTTTGTCGGCTTTGTCTCTCCTTGACATGGCCTTGAATTTCTTTCGTAATACTCGCTCGAATTAACTCTATTCTTATACCCAATGCTTCCTCACTCCAATAAGATCAGACATTGCATAAGATTATACTCTTATCAAAATATCCTCATCTAGTGTTCTCAAGGCATCACTTGTTCTCCCCTCATCTGACTAATCAAAGATTTGCTCCAATTTCACATTGGATAATAAAATGAATATCGCCAGGAAGGAAAGTGAGGGAGTTGGTAGTCAAGTAAGTCATTAAGTCTAAAAGAAATAAACAATGAGATTAGAAAAGATTGATAAAAAGGGGGATTAACATGGGGTGGTTAGAATAAAAATAACCATAGATGTATCATGAATTCTAAAATATAAAGCCACAAGAATAGTGATATATAAATATGGATCATAAAGGGTCTAATAAATAATCAACCAAGGAGAAAGATGGCCCAGTTATACTTGGGTTTAACTAATGAATTGGAAACAAGATGAAGAGCGACTGAGCTTCAATGAGGTTACTTTATAGCCACAAGCAAATAAGATAAGTGCAATAGATAGATGGGACAAGCAATGTGCAATAAATAGATTGATAGATTGGATAAGCAAAGTGCAACAGATAGACAAATAGATTGAACAAGCAAAGTGCAATGGATAGATAAATAGATTAGACGTTAAAGTGCCAATGGATAGATAAATAGATTGAGCAAGTTACAGTAGGAACATGCTTTTTGCTCATATGAAGCCAACTCGAGTACAACAATAAGATTAAATAGAGAATGGGAAAGTTTATTTATTAGAATATAAGATATATGTGTGGGAGTTAAAGTTCAAAATAAAGAGAGTAAGGGGATGATGACAATCGCAATCACCCACACCAACGAGAGTTGAATTATGTTATGAACTCAAAACAAGTTATACGAGCTTATCATTATGAATAAATGAGATGTAAGGTAAATGTGTGAACCGGCTCTCAATGAAATGAAGTACAACTCATGATCATAAAATAAAGATGGTAAAGGTCGAGAGCACTGGAATGTTGACAACGAAATTAGGTCGAACAAAAATGTATTGCACATTTAACAATGGCTTTTTAAAGAAATGAAAGATCACGCTAATAGGAAATATCCGATCGAAATACAAGAGAGACTAAACAATATTAGATAGTATTAACTTTTAAAGACAAGACAAGTAAATAATTTCAAGAATTACTATAAAAGGGCATTCTTGCGAAAGATAAGCTGTCATTGGCATAGTTTAGATAACAATTGAAGCCATTTAAGCAAATGGCCTCGATAAAGATATGTTAGAGACCAAGTGAGTGTCAATAGCGAAGGAATAATGCCCCTGAACAATCCAGGGTGACTACGGCTGAAGTAAATCAATGATTGGAAGCAATGGGAGCATTGCTGGCATAAGGTCTTAGTGACAAGAGGAGCCACTTTCTATGCATGGCAACTAAATCTTACTCATGTCACGCATATAGTGTCAAGTAGCACACTGCAAGCTACTGAATTACCATCACAGGATTCCCTATAGTAATTTCATATTATATTGATTCAACCTAAAGATAGACTAAGTTGCAAATGGCATTCCCGCAATAGGTTTCAAACATCAATGTACTCAATTTCATATATGTTAATACAACTCAATAAAACTCTCAAATTTTGGAGCAAAACGGACAGAGTTCCGATTAAAAACTGGCTAAAACACAGGCTTAAAGCCTCACAACATGTACTTAGCATGAAAAATCATACTTTAATAGCTCAATGACCACACGCCTGAGTTTATAACCCAACCAGTCGAACAGACAAAGTGCACAATTGCAAAAATTTAAACAAATGAGAGAAATGAAACATACAATACAACCCATAGATAAATGAGAGTATGCCTCACTAACAGATCCCCCAAATGGTTCTACATTCTACTTTGCTAATGCTGGAATCTCAGGATATTACGAATTGATTGAATCACCCAAATGAAAATGGTTCCTCCTTATATGCCTATACATATGAATTTATAGTCAATATCCCATTTAACTGGTCTAACATAACTCATACATACCTTGATAGCTAACTAATAAACACTTGATAGCTCACAATACCCGTTAAAACCTTAGCTCTGATACCAAATGTGCAACGCCCCCAAAATGCTATTGAGACGATTTGCGAAAAATTACAGTGGAAGACTTAATGATGGAAGGTGTTACCACCATCCTGATAAGGATAGGACTCACTGAAACCATTTAATCTTGCAACTCATGCTCACAATCACAATAGCTGTTAAACTAAAGTACTCTAAGACCAAAGTCCATAACAGGTCCACTTTAATACAATCGAGTTAATCATACCATGTGCTAACTCGCACTCCACGTTACGCAAGTATATTGAATATAGATCCAACTTGACCATGAGGTCGATCCCAACATTCATGGTATACTGAATTCACTGTGAGCATCTGA
Organism: Lophocereus schottii; assembly: GCA_002740545.1. Lineage (NCBI taxonomy): Eukaryota > Viridiplantae > Streptophyta > Magnoliopsida > Caryophyllales > Cactaceae > Lophocereus > Lophocereus schottii. Next base: position 8,439 of record NCQV01084532.1, read on the forward strand.
TAATTTCTCAAAGGCCTTGCCAAATGGAGAAACATGTGATACTTCATCATCTAAAATAAAAAACATGAAAACAATTCAAAAATATGAACTAAAACTCAGTACATATATTCCTATATTATAAAATGAGCATACAAATACTATTGATGTGTACCTGCTTCTGCAATTCATTTAGTTCGCAGTAACAACGAAAATGAAAGTAATATGAAATTGAATTGCTCATTATTATCTGGATGTGAACCCCTTGGAATGATATGATCCATACAAAGGTGTACATCTTTCAATCTGATCAAGGCTTGGCCTGAAACCACGCGGTTAAATGATGGGCTGATGTCCTATAGATGATAACTGACGGGGTCACAAGTTAAATGGCAAATCACTGTATAAACTGATTCATTGATAAACTCATTAAGAGTTGTAACTTGATAAACATGTTTTGCTTTCTGAAGACACAGGCAATGGACATACCTTGAGTCTTTAAAAATGTCATCTGACTTGATAAATGTCACCTATTTCATAAATGTCATCTAACTTGATAAATATGTTTTGACTTGATAACACTCATGCATGACGAGGAATGATAACTAGGCCTCAACTCTATTTCATAAATGTCATATTAGGTATGTGTAGTCGGCAAATGATCCTCACTCCCATAATTGAGTCAGTAAAAGTAGGTGTCATAGAAATTGAGTAATTAAATCGTATACATAACTTAGGTATTTCAATATAACTTTAAAACTGAATTAATGAAAGCATTTAAATTCGATGTAAAGTAAATAAAAGTAAAATAGACTACAATGAGATAAATGAGATTACAAATAAAAAGGCCTTGATGGTGACAAATAGGAGAATGGTTTTGGCCTTTTGGAAGTAGGTTACTGATACGGGTTTAAGGCTCGCTGATGTATAGGTTGCCTCAAGATACTAACGAGTGCACTAGATTGGCTTGATAAATACATTTGATGCATTTTGAATTGAGTAAGTAATACAGGTTTAAGCCTAAGTGAGATATATCTTGGTTCAAATAACATAAAATGCAATATCCTGGTCTGATAAATATGATTTTCGAGACAAAAATTCTCCCCACTTTTCATATTTCATTCACAAGTTAGTTAAATACAGTTTTTCAACCCAAATAGATTATTAATCCCAATGAAAGCTATTAAACTCCCTACACTTGGTACTATCATTATAATATCCATAAGTGATTGAAAACTCATAATTAAGCTCCCAAAATGCATGTTTCTCTTCTTTTCTCTCATAAATTGAGTTGAAAACCCTAATAAAATCCCGGAATATTTTGCAATAGAAAAGATTGAAGAGGTACTTCGACAACTAAGATCATTAGAGATGCTTGCTCATAGAAAAATAAAGGGACCCAACTTATCTTTTGCTCAAGTATGCTTAAATGATTGTGTCCCTTCATAACACTCAACTTCTTCTTTTATAGAAGAGATGGACTACATAGGATGCCCTAATGGCTACAATACCCAAGCTATTACAAGATACTTTCAAATGGTTACAGTAGGCTACACTATTTCACTAACTTGGCACTTGATAAGATAACACATGATGGTGCAACACTAGGCCATTAGCTCAGTGGTAGCACCCTTAATAATTGTGTCACACAGATAAGAAGAATCGGCATATGCAAGGATTGAGCACTCATTCATATTGAGATTCTCTGTGCCTTCATCTTCAATAATGTCTTCTAGTCCATCATTATCCAAATAACCATCAAAATGTTCTTCAAGTTCAAGACACTCTAGATCCCATGTTCAAATAATTCATGTAGATATCTCTTTTCTTTTTCTGAAAGGAATTTTTAAGCTCCAACATCAAAGAGATAATCAAAGACATCTTCTAAATTCGCTCATTCTACCTTTATATATTTGCAAAAATTGCTATGATAAGTAAAAGTAGTGCTCCAGAATGCATTAGTATTTTTCTTCATTCAATTAATGTCCACATTTGATGAGAAATGTTGTAGAAACCAATGAGTCTTGCTACAGCATGGTCACAAACTACTTCTTGTCATTTTGGAAACCATTCCTACCATTAATCACTAGCATCTTCTAGATCAATTAATTGAATAAGAAATGGGCTGGTTTGGCATTTTCGTTTTCATATTCAATCACTGCACAATGTACCTCGACATATAGATTTCTGTGGTAAGGGAGTTTTGTTGGACTATTAGGACATGTAAGAATCTAATGGATACTTTTAAATATACACTTTTGAAACTTAGTTAGTCTTCAGAACAATGGGTACTTCGAAGCTGGGATTTTCTTTAAGTAAGTTACCATTCCATATCCTTAGAATTTTATGATGGCATCACCTAGAGGAATTAAATTTCTTGGGAATCTGACACCACCAACTCTAAATCTATTAGGGAAGAAAATCATAGCACTTCATTACTCTCAAATTTTATAGGAATAACTATGATAGTAGTCAATGCAGTTGCATTTCAGTCGTTGAACCATTTTTCTTGAACAAGAAAACTTTTGTTTTCCCCTTTAAGGACACCTCAAATAATTCATTTATAGCTCTAAAAGGTCGAATCTTTGTACTATTTGGTAGACAAAGGATAACAAACCAAAGCGAGATCTACTGTTTATATGAACTTCCAAAATATCCGTTTAGGAGTCTAATAGAAGAAGAAACTCATTCTAGCAGTAATGGCATTTCATTTTAGATTTTCTCCTTTTCCTACAGGAGTTATGCTTTGATGGTCACCATTAGCAAGCTCTCAAGTTAAACGATCTGCTAAATATTCTTTAACCATCATATATGTTCAATAGAGAAGGAAAACTTGTTAAGCCACAATTATCAACACAGCAGTCACCCTTGCACTTACGTGCTTGATAAATTCTTTTTTCAAAAAAATCAAGTATTCTTTTGCAATAAGTTTGAATAAGAAAAGGTTTTGGAGCCAAAAAGAAAAGAATTTTCAATTCCCCTTATGACTAAAAGGATTTCTTTTTCCATCGTAGAATAGTTGCATTTTGCTTTATTAAAACTTCCATTGTAATATTTGCAAAGTTTTTATCCTTTGTTCATTTTAAATACTGGACTCTAGTGCTTATTGCTATCATCTGTCTCAAAAAATAAATCATCTCCTTCATTAGACAAATTAAGAATAAGAGAATTTGCGCACATCTTTTTGAAATTTTGAACAATCTTTGAATCACTAGGGGTTCATGTTCAACTTACTTCTTTCTTGAGTTCCTGTTTAATGATTTTCTCAATTTAGCTAAATCTTTAATGAAATCTTAAGCATAGGTAAGATATCCAAGAACCTTTCTAACTGCTTCCTATCATCAATCTTTTAGGGAAATTTTCTATTTCCTAGAATATGGTTTTGCAGACTGATTTGTCAAGCCCTTATTTCTAGGCCTCAAAACTCAATTTCTTAACAGCATAAATGTATTTATTCTTACCATGAATAATACCATGATTATTGCATCGTTGGGTGATAGCTAGAATGTTGTCTTTGTGTTATTCTATAGTCTTGAAAAGGATGATAATATCATCCATGTAAACTAGGCAATAATGACTAACGTCTTTGAAGATATAATCCATTCTTCTTTGGAATATTTGAGGTGCATTTTTAAGATAAGATAACTTTCTATCCACTCATAACGTCCTTGAGGGGTACAAAAATTAGTCAAAGAAATGCTTTCCTCTATCTGTCAATATCTGCTTTTACAATCCATTTTCGAGAACCAAGAGGCTCCTTGATTCTATTGAAAAGAACTATTTTGTTAGGAATATAATAACCGTCAAAAACAGTAATATCATTAAACATTTTGCAATTGATTGCCATTCTAGGTTTTCCTCTTTTTTCTTCAGCATGATTTCTCACATGAAAATAGGACCAATGCGAGGGCTCTTACTATTTCTAATTAATTGCTTATCAAAAAGTTCTTTTATTTACTTATCAAATTCTTTGAGACCCTTATGTGTTCACTCGACCTGTTTAACTCTAATAATAGTGTTAGGGTTTAACAAAGTGATCCCTGCAAATCTCTTATCATTGTTCTAAAATTTAAGAGGATTATCATGGTAAATTTTTTTGCACAATTGCTCTTCTTGTTCAATAATATGCTGTTCAAGAAATAACTCTAGGATTGAGATTGTTAGGGTAGCTTCAAGTTATGCGGAAATTACTTTCTCACCACACTAGCTACATGCTTACGTGATTTTCAATGTGAAATTACATGCCACAAGTGTACAACCTTCACTGCAGTACTAGAGCGAACGTTCCTCGGAGACATTTGATGAAATTTTCTCATATAAAGAGCATACCTAATCATACTCTTAAAGCTAATAAAACATACTTCAGATTACTAATATACACGATCGACAATTTGACCAATATAAAACATTGATTTTAACTTAATAAATCCCATAAGTGGCTAAAGCTATTCACATTCTCAGTTTCAATTTGAGCTAAAAACTTATTCTCACATAGCAAAGCAAGATATAGTCTAAAATCATGCTAATCAATTAGGGGTCAACAAGGAAACACCGCTTAGAAAACCAAATAGAAGCCCCGCCAAAACAACCAAATTATAACAAGCTCAAAAGAGGGGACAAACAGTACGGAACTCGAAGCCATTGCATACCTGCTCATTGCTCAAACCCAGAAAATAGGAACCGAATATTTAGGTCAAAAGCTGCAAACTGGGCTTCCTTGCTAGACTCGGTATTGATTGAAGGGCATTAGCATAAACCAAAAACCTCGAAAAATAGAGAAGATGGAACATGTAATTATGTAAGGGAAAGGGCGAAATAGGGCCTCCCTGCTCTCAGCTCAACCCATATTCAAACCTTCCTCCACAATGGAGGAACGAAGTCTTTCCCAAATCAAGAAAATAGGGGATAAAAAATATGAAACACGAGAGAAGAAAATGAAGCAGAGAGGTACAACACTAAAAATAGGTGAAAGGGAATCAAATTCTACAACAGCCTAGTAACCCAAAACCAAGCAACAAACAAGCTTCAAAGCCCTTTAAAAATGACATAATCACCACTTTCAAAGCTTTGACTTCTAGAGAAGAAAACACACGGGAAAGGGGAAGAGCGTGAAGAACGAAAATTGGAGCAACAATAAGCCAATTCAGAGTTTAAATTACAAGTTTAAGTTAAAGAAATGAACTACAAAAAAAAATCTAAAGGACTGAATGCTGAATTATAAGAAATCAAAAATTCAAAAATGGATCTAAAAATTGAGAACTCAGAGAAAAGATGAAAATTGAAAATCAAACCATTAAATTAAAACTAAAATCTATCTAATTCTACACTAAATACCCCAACTAAAGCTTAGTTGCTTGAAATTGCGCATTTGCTCTACAATTCATAGGAATTTCAGATTGTCCATGGCCGTCCAACTGAAGATAAGGTGGATGGTGGAGATGAATGCAAGTGAGCGTCAAAGGGGATGATTTGTTGGAGGTGAGCATATAGGGATGATGGTAAATGCTGATGGTGTGATGGTGCCACGAGAAGTGAAAATGGTGGCAATGCTTGTGGTTGATGATGGAGGTAGTGATGGTGCTCAAAGGAAAAGAGAGGTGGTGGGATTGAGTTTCTTAAGGAGGCGAGCTGAGATAAAGAAGGGGGGAAATGGGGGTTTAGCATGGCATGCGAGTGCCATGTGAAGGGGGGCTTGTCGGTTTTAAGAGCCTTATTTTATTTTATTTTTTATCTTTTGTGGGGTGAAATTAAAAAATTGGCTAACCAAGAGTGTAGGCTGAGGGTTGTATTCGGGTTCTTACGTAATTTCTTCATTTCGTCATTTTCTTTATTTTTCCACCATTTTTCTTCCCGTTCTAATCTTTTTCATCACCTAAAAAATAAAAAAAGCAACTAAAAATCTAATTATAAAAATTATTTTGACCACACATTATGTATAATTATATCGTAAAAAGATCCTTTTTTGTGCAAACAAATGCCTTCGCACCTAGATTTCATCCAACCTCGAGTAAAATAAACTAAACTAGTTAAAAAGAAATAAAAAATAAGAAAAGTGAAATGCTTACTCACTTTTGTAGGAACCACAATTACATTTAGTGTATACAGCAAGCTATTTAAACCTCTTGCTTTCTCCAGTGGACGAGCGAGGCTTCGTGGGGGCTTTTCAAGTGAAATATCCGTAAAATCTTCCAAAAAACAAAGGAAATCTTCCTCTTTTTTTCTTTTTGTAAACAAACATGGACTTACGTACAAATAATATGGAAAATTATGTATAAAACTTAGGGTGATTACGTTACCCTAGTATCCAAGTCACTAAATTATATACAAACAGAATGTACAATTACAAGATAACTAAGTAACAAGATGCATCCTGACTCTCATTTTTCACTCCACATTTAACATGCAATGTTTTGCACACTTGGTGCACGTGCAAATGTATATCAGTCCTTGTGAATCAAGTTGCTAACATTGACATGATCCCCATTTCCTTCCCTAATTGCCTTCTTTGCTTCCTTTTTTTCCTTTTTTTCCTCGAATAATAAGGTACACACCATAAGTGCGCTTGATTTAGAAATATTCGGGCCTTC
>NCQV01084561.1:9907-20568 GCA_002740545.1 Lophocereus schottii
GATATGGATTTTCTAATGCAGACGATCAAACGGTAACATGAGTGAATACAAAAATCGTGACATTTGGAAATATTTTCAGAAGTTTCTATATAATTATGGGTATTGTAACGAAATTACAAAATGTAGTGAGTTCAACAAGTGTGATTATGTATAGAAGCTTACTTGGGTTTGAAAATCGAGTTAAGTGAGTATGAAAATGAAATTTGAGAAGTGGGCACAGTAATAACTTAAATTAGTGTCTATCGGATCAACTGAGGTTATTTCAGCTTTTTATGAACCTCACAACACCCCTCATGGCATTGAACCTTCTATTATCCATTTCAGAGGCATTAACCATTCTATTATCCATTTCAGAAGTATCACACTTTCCATCATCCATTTCAGAAATATTAGAAACCCATATTTCATTTATATCAACTAAAATCTTTCCATTATTACCTCAATCATTTTCATTTGGTCTATTTTACTTCAATTTGTTGTATTTCAAGTTTAATAACCCTAACTGATTTATTATTCAGATCATTTGGTTCAACTTGTCTTATATTGAATTATTGGAATTATAAAAGTCTTTTTAAATAAATCAATTTTTATTAAAGTTACAAATTATGTGAGTGAATATGGTTTACTAACTACATTTACCTATAATTACATTTCTTTAACAGAATCGGAGCCTAATCTATCGTTTCCATTGTGCATAAGTATTATCAAGTGAAATATCATTTTAAAGACTTCAGGTACGACCATTGCCTGTATTTTTAGAAATCAGAGTGTATTTATCAACGTTATCATGTTTTGGTAAGTACATCAATGAATCAGTTTACACAATGATTTATCAGTTAATTAGTGCCCCCGTCAGTTATCATCTATAGGGCATTCGCCCTTCAATTACCCACGTGGCTTCAGGGCAGGTCCCTTGATCGGCTTGGCAGGTGTATACCCATCCATAGATCGTGTCAAGGGGATTACTATCAGATAATAACTAGCAATGCAGTTTTACATTCATCTCATTCACTATTTTAACTTAAATTGAATTGCAAAGCAACCGCCCAAACAATTTATTCAGAGATCATTAAACAATTCAGGAATGTATGTACTGAGTTTCAGCTCACAGTTCGAAATGTTTTTCATGTTTTGTTTCAGGCAAATGCTCAGAGAATTGTCCTCATGCTAACAAATCAGCTGAAGAGAATAAGTGAAGTAAGGAAATCCGGATGGATCAGAAGTAATGCAGTATATGCAGACTTTAAAGCTGTATATTGAATTCTTCTGTGGATGAAGATGCAAACTATATGGTGATTTATTTTACTATGGTTTATAAACCTTTCATTGGTTAACACTTGATGTAAGTGTATATGTTTGAGGTTATGCTTAACTATGTTATTTATAGTACTCATCTTTTAAGCCTTGTCCTTTTTAGACGGCGGTAATGCCTCTATCATTGGGTTTATCAGATTATAATTGAGGGATTATTAAGGAAAATACAAACGGTGAATAATGTTTAATTTGGGGGCGTTACACCACATCTCTAGCAAAACTGCACCATAGGCACGAACACATAAATGGTGTTGTTTTCCAGTAAATTATAAGGTTAAGTATCAGTGGATAAGCCAGTATAACTGTTTACAGTAAAAAATTTAGTTCAAAATTACAACTCTACGACTTACAATAGCATGAAATTCATAGCCAGGAATAACAAATCATTCAAGCTTGCCAGGCCCATTAGGAGTTCTATCTTCCATCCATTTAACAATTATCTTATACTTTGAGACAACATAAGGAAAGGAGCAATCCACCAGAACAATTAATAACCAACGCTTGAGCTGCTAACGTAAAAGACCAATCAATCTGATGTGTAGTTCAGGAAACTGTTTTATTGGATTGATGCGAAACCCACCATTGACCTTAAACCTAAATAAAACGATGCCAACAAACAGCTTATCAGCTCATCAGCTTAACCCATCTGCCAGACCCACCCCAAAGAACCGTTTTGAGACTAACTAAGCATCCATCAGTTGATCAACATAAAGCATATCAATGCCATTTACGTAAAACAACTTAGAGCACATAAAAGTCACACAAAATCCCTGACCTAGAAAGACAAACAAGATCATTGATTATTCAGGTCAACCAAAGAAGAAGTAGAACACCAACTCTGCATTCTTAGATCAATTGAATGAGACGTCCTTCTAATGCCAGTTCAAATTTCGGGTCAATAATGCAGATTGCATCCGAACCATTGCATCCTCAATTTCAATCACATTCATTTTGAAGAATAGACAAACAATCCGGAAACCGAAAAATTCGAAAGACAAAATTGAAACTCTATCAGAAAAAGAAATGCAAATTGAGATCCAAAAGCTGACCTTGATCGTGCGAGCCAGGAAGGACGACGATAGGAATCGCCATGGTTTACAGAAAAGGATGACGACCAGAAGGATTAGGAGAATCATAATAACCACAAGGGAGAGAACGAGAATATTATTCTCCAGCATCGCCATCGTCATCCGGCTCCTCCCTAGAGAGAGAATAAGTGAAAAAGGGTTATGGGACAATGAGAAGAGCGCCGTGAAATGGTCGCATTTAATTCGTTTCAACACCTCCACCCTTGTGGGTCGTCAAAAGTTAACCTGACATGTTTATCGATTCGAATCGAACACGGAAGTAAATCTAGGTAAAAATTTTTAATCTATTTAATTAAATAGATTGATATGTTTAACTCGTTTAATTAATTAAATTAGATTTAAGTTGAGAATTTTAATACAAAAAAATACATATTTAACCCGTTTAATTAAATGGATTAAATAAGTTGATTAGTTTACCCAATTACCATGTACTTTTTGGGGAGATTGTAAAAATATGAGGTTTAATAAAGTTGATATTTGTTTTCTGATTGTGATTCTTGTGAATCATAGACAATGGTTGTATTAAGATGCTATATTAAAATCAAAAAATTGATTTATAATACTCGGTAATCATATTTTAGTCAAAATATAAAGCGGATAAACAGGTAACCAAATAATCTCATTCTGACTCATTTATATTAAAAAGGTTAATAGGTAAATTTCAAGTCCACCCATTTAAAAAATAAACGGGTACAGGTCAAGATTTTCAACCCGTTTAATAAACGGGTTAGGTTCAGATCGAGAATTTATCAACCCATTTAAGTTCGACATAAACACGAATTCAATCCGACCTGAACTGTTTGACAGCCCTACTCTCAACTCCTCTCTCTTCGCCGATGGAAGCCACACTCGCTCCTCCGTGAACGGACACATACATACATACATGCTCGTGCATTCGTTCCCCCAACCCCCTAATTTTTTTTTCTTTTTGGTTTTGTCAATTGATGATATACATTAAAAAAACAAAGCAAAGAAGATAAGGAAAAAAAAGGCCATAATTAGCATTGTACATGAGCCAAGCCGATTTGGCAAGCCCTCAAGTTCGGCTCAAACTCAATTAGCATGTTTTGCAAGTAAAGCCCAAGCCTATGGTAGAGCTTGTTTATTTTTCTAGAAGCAAGTTCCACCATGCATACTTGTAATTATAGCTTAGATATTGATAATTCTACTTTAAAATGTGTTACTGAGTTGCCACTATTTAAAGTTGAGCATCATAATTCTTTAAAATTTAAATATATTTTAAATAAACACGTGAAGATTTGAATCATATTGGGGGAAAAATTATACCACGTCAAGGTTCGGCTAGCTTTGGCTATGCTCGATAAAAGCTCAATTCGGACTTGGTTTGACCAAGCTCAGTTCATGTTCGGGTTTAGCTCGATTACTTAGTGAGTCAAGCCAAGTTTTGTTCAGCCACCTTCCAGTTGCTAGCCACCAAACAAGCAAAGTTTATTACGGGCCTATTATGTTGATGCTATTATCATTAGCTTAACTGGCAAATGTAAATCAAATATGAGAGTGGGGCTTGTACATATGTATATATATATATTTCTACCAAGTGTATAGAAATATAATGAATGAAAAAATTGCTCCTCTCTACAACATTTTTCTCTTCTTCTATTTCTCTCACTAGAATTTCCTCAATTTTTCCTCTCTGATTCCCATCATAACATGGTATCAGAGCAGGTTCTTTGAATATTCATCTTTTCTCCTGATCTTTCTCCTCGATCAACTATTTCAAGTCATCAGTTGAGCAAGCTAATCATCATATTGTTGATTTCTTTTTTTTCGTCCTTCAATTGATTGGCTCGATTCACCGATCAATCTACCTTGTAATTTTGAGGATTCAAAGATCGTTTTCTCTTTCATCGAGCTCCAATTGTTCTTTATTTTCGTTCGATTTCATCATTTTCTTCTTTCAATCAGAATCTCTGTGCGGTTGATTTCATGGCTGGAGATGCTGAAAATTCGAATCATGGAAACAGCTTGAAGGTTGATTCGAATTCTGGATCGATCACCATTAATCCTTCGCACGAGCTCTATCTCTACCCTTCTGACAGTCTGAATCGTGTTCTGGTGAGCACTCCACTTGATGGCTACAACTACGGCCATTGGAGGAAGACAATCAAGATAGCTTTGATTGGGAAAAACAAGATCAGATTCGTTCGAGGAACTTATTCCAAACCTGCTACAAGTTCGCCACTGTTCAATCAATGGGATCGATGCAATAACTCTGTGATTAAGAATATCTCTGATAGTATTCTGTTCTCTAATTCGGCTGAGCATGTTTGGAAACAATTGGAATTGAGGTTCGGTCAAGTTAATACTAAGATTTTTCAGATTCAGAGGGACTTGCGCTCAGCTTCTCAGAGTAACTTGTCAATTGCTGATTATTTTACAGAAATCAAGAAACTATGGGATGACTATAATTCACTGATCATTATTCCATCATATCCCTGTGGAAACGATTGCAAAAGTTTCAAAGCAATGCACCAGTTAATTCAAGAATAAGAAACAATGCAGTTTCTTGTTGGCCTGAATGAGGCTTATAAAGCTGTTCGAGGCAACTTACTGATGATGAAGCCGTTTTCAGACTTTAACAAGATTTACAATCTACTTCTTCAAGAAGAAAATCAGAGAGTATTACACTCAAATGCTCAAATTTCATCTCGATCAGTAGCCATGTATGTGCAGCATTCAAATTCACAGAGTTTGGCCTTTGATCTTCCCTCACAAAGGTCTGATCATCTTAGCTGAGGCCAAGAATCCTTAGGACTGGCTGCATAGCAAAAACAGACTGATACCATAGGTCAGAACCTTTAACGGAAATAGTATTTCTGTGATCATTGCAAGATACCAGGGCACTCCATCCAAAGGTGCTACAAAGTGCACGGCTATCCACCTGGACACAAGCTTCACAAGCCTAAAGGGTTTGCTACTCCAGCTAGTCAAGTTGTACCAGAATCAATGGTCCATGGCTACTTCTAGTTCTACTCATCAACAACCACATTCATCCAGCATTAATCCTCCAAGCAATACTACACAGACATCACAGTTTACTCAAGAGCAGTACATGCAACTTCTTCAGCTTCTCAACAAGCAAAATCTCGAGACTTCTCCTGCTGGCAGGGAAAATGCGACTCCTCTTGGCCTTCTTGCAGGTAACACTGTCTGCCTATTAACATCAGTTGCTCATAATCAGTGGATAATCGATAGCGGAGCTAGTGATCATATTACTTCTCATTATTCTATATTACAATCAGCACAAGTTATTGAACAACCATGCTACATCAACATGCTTAATGGTAGGCAAGCCCAAATTATTCATATTGGCACAGTCAAGTTAAGCCCTGATATTGAGTTAACCAATGTATTGTGTGTGCCTAAATTTCAGTTCAACTTGCTTTCAGCAAGCAAGTTGACAAAACAGTTGTCTTCTAATGTCATCTTCACTCCTACTACCTGTTTGATCCAGGACAACCACAAGTCAACTTCAATGGTCCTTGGTAACGAGGTGTCTGGCCTTTACTATGCCCTGAAGGAACCATTTTTTCAGACAGGTGATGTCAAACATTTTTCTAGTACTGTTACTACCAAAGCATAAAGAATAAGCCCTTACACTGCAAGCCTAAAGTTGTCATTTACTGACCTTTGGCACTTTAGGCTAGGACACTTATCTTTTGATGCCATGAAGCATGTAGAGTTACCATGTAATAATGTGAAATGTTCTTCTATTTGCTAAATTTGCCTAAGAGCTAAACTGCATAGGCAACCTTTTCCCGTTAGTAGTATTCAAGCTTCTAAGTCATTTGAATTGTTACATGCCGATATTTGGGGATCTTATAAATGCAAAACCTATGATGATTTTCAGTATTTCTTAACCATAGTTGATGATTGCTCTCGAGCTACATGGGTACATTTGCTTTCACAAAAATCCAATGCTTTGCCTATTCTGCGAGCTTTTATTACTCAGATGGAAACACAGTTTAATGCTGTAATTAAGATCATTAGATCCGACAATGATCTTGAGTTCAAGGACATAACTGCCCTATAATATTATCAAAATAAAGGCATACTGCATCAGACATATTGTGTTGAAAGGCCTTAGCAAAGCATAAACACTTACTTGAGGGGGCCATTATGATTCAAGCAAATCTACCTCTGAAATATTAGGTGACAGTATTCTCACAGCGGTTTACCTTATTAATAGGTTTCCAATCCCTGTCCTATATTATAAAACCCCATTTGAGATCCTTTATGGAGTGAAGCCTAGTTATGATCATCTTAGAGCCTTTGGGTGCCTATGTTTTGCATCCACTTTGATCAGAAGCAGGGATAAATTTCAGGACAGGGCACATCCTTGTGTGTTTTTGGGTTATCCTTATGGAAAAAAGGACTACAAATTATTAGATCTATACACTAAGTAAGTGTTCACTTCCAGAGATGTAATTTTTCATGAGACATGTTTTCCATACCATCAAACAACAGAGCAGCCACATGGTTCCAATGAAGAAAGATTCTGTTTTGATGAAGCACCTCCTATTCATTACCATGACCAGCACTTTATAACTCAAGAGGAGTCCTCTCTATCTCCAGAAAATTATTTTTCCTCAGCTCCACCAAAATCAACTTCTCTATCAACCATGTCATCACCCAGAAGATAAACTAGAGCTCATTATAAACCAGCATACCTGAATGATTATATTTGCACCAATGCTGCCATCAACAATCCCCATTGGTGCAATCTTGTATCTTTCGGGCAACTTCCTTGCTGTGCACAAGCCCATATCACTCAAATTTCTACCATTACAGAACCCTCTTCTTATAATGAGGCTGCCAAATAACAAGGATGAGTAGAAGCTATGTAAACGGACATAACTGCTCTGGAGGCTAATGGGACTTGGGATTTGGTTTCTCAACCAGTAGGTAAGAAAGTTATTAGTTGCAAGTGGGTCATAAAGTGAAACTAGAGGCCGATGGCTCCTTAGAGAGGCTCAAAGCAAGATTGGTGGTTAAAGGATTTACCCAGAGGCATGGTATTGATTATGATGAAATTTTTTCACCTTTGTCAAAATGACAACCATTAGGAGCATCATTGCTTTGACAGCCTATAAGAGTTGGAATATCTTCCAATTGGATATTTAATAACGCCTTCTTACATGGAGATCTCCATGAAGAAATTTACATGAAAGTGCCTGAGGGCATACCTAATCCAGAGAACAAGGTATGCAAATTAAAGAAGTCCCTCGATAGACTAAAACAAGCTTCTAGACAATGGTTCCACAAGTTGAGTACTACTTTGATAGATTTAGGGTATCAATAGTCCAAGTGTGATTATTCACTGTTCATCAAGAAATCTTCTACTCATATTACAATGGTGGCGGTCTGTGTAGATGATATCCTCATTACTGGCTCTGACCTAGCAGAAATTGTTTTTATTAAAGCTAAGCTCAATATCTTGTTTCATATCAAAGACCTAGGATATCTCAACTATTTCCTTGGTCTTGAAGTGGCTCATTTATCAAATGAAATTTTTCTCTCTCCAAAAAAATTCACTGTTGAACTTTTACAACATAGCGATCTCTCAGATCTTTTACCTACAACCACCCCTCTACCTCTTAACTGTAAGCTCCTCCATGAAGAAGGAGCTCTCTTGCTTGATCCTACCATATACAGGACTCTTATTGGGAAACTTAATTTCTTAACTAATGAAAATGCCTGATTTGAGCTTCATAGTTCAAATGCTGAGTCAGTTCATGCAAGCTCCTCGAGATAGCCATTTCAAATCTCTCCAGCATACACTCAGGTATGTCAAAGGCACAATAGGTCAGGGTATCTTACTTAACGAATCATATCAGCTGCATATCTAAGCTTACTCTAACTCAGACTGGGCACCTTGTCCATCTACTAGACGATCAGTTTCAGGTTATATTATTTCGTTGGGCTCTTACCCCATTAGTTGGAAGTCCAAGAAGCAAAATACAGTGTCCAGATCTTCCTCTACGGCGGAATATCGAGCAATGGCTCAGACAGCTTCTGAAATCACTTGGGTTGTCAGACTTTTTTCTGAATTGGGAATCACTTCCCTCAAACCTGTCACTCTCCATTGTGACAATCAATCAGCAATATCCATTGCCAAGAATCCCATTTTTCATGAGCGTACAAAACATATAGAAATTGATTGTCATTTCACAAGGGAAAAGGTTATAAAAGGGCTCCTACAACACAGCAGCAGCTTGCGGATGTGTTTACAAAAGTCTTACCCTCCAATCAGTTTCAAACTTTACTTCACAAGCTGGGGATGTTTCAATCACCTCCCAGCTTGAGGGGGGTGTTTCAACCACCTTCCAGTTGTTAGCCAACAAACAAGCAAAGTTTATTACGGGCCTACTATGTTGATGCAATTATCATTAGCTTAGCTGGCAAATGTAAATTAAATATGAGAGTGGGGCTTATGCATATGTATATATGTATTTTTACCAAGTGTACAGAAACAGAATGAATGAAAAAATTGCTCTTCTCTAAAACATCTTTCTCTTCTTCTCTTTCTCTCACTAGAATTTCCCCAATTTTTCCTCTCTGATTCCCATCAGAACAAGTTTAGCCGAGCTCGCACTCGCTCGGCTAGAATACACCCCTAGCCACAACTGCACCTAAATAATTAATAAAGTTGCATTCTCGAAAGCAAATTTGAAAAAAAATATATCAAAACTTCCTAGACCTGTTACCTAGAGAACTTACCCTAATCTTGTGAAACATCTTTAACTAAATCTCAAAGTGGAAATAGCCTCCGGCTTTTAACAAAACCTCTATACAGAAGATTATAAGATTGAACCATGAAAATACATGATCCACATTGAATCTTGACAGATGTCACTAAACTAGCTTGCATCTAAGCTAGGCAATGATGGACATGATTCACCCATGCATATACACAAAAGCTGTTAGGCCCCTGATTTCGTCCAAACACCTGTTCGCTTAACCACCTGTTCGCTTAACCACCTTCATCCATGTGTGCTAGCAGCTGCTTGCGTTGCCACAGTCTTGTGTTTTATTGCTTTATGCATTAGCCACTTCAAAAACATTATTTGCTTATTTAGAAATAGCTTGTTTAAGATTTTAAAAATGCAACTTTTGTTTTAGTTTTCTTTAGATTTAGTTTTATGCTTTATTAGTTTTAGTTTCAATTTCTATTAGAAGTAAATTATTGTTTAGCCACAATTGTGCTTAGATACATAGTCAATTTGAGGCATTGGTTTTTTAATCATTCAATATATTCTTCTTTTTCATTTGCGATTCATTCATTCAAGTACAATATATCACTTGTCCTTTCACATGTGCCAAGACCGAATCATTAATGTCTTCAACATTCTCCCTGGTATTGAGCAAAATTTGGTATATTGCTTATGATTTTCTCTTGTTCTTCTACGTATATTAGATTTTTAGGATTAATGATTGTGATTTGTTGTGGTGATAGTGATTTTACGATTGTTACAAGTTTGCTTAGATTTTCATGATTATTTAGTTCATACACTACTAATCAGATAAGGACTTATAGCTTGGTTTCCCTACTCCCTCTTAAATTGACCCTTTAAGTACTATAGTTGACAATCGTACAATTACGATTAAACTTTGCCTTCTTCAAAGATCATGCCATCAGTGTAAATGTAGTAATCTTATAGTTGTCATTGCCCTACTTACGGGTCGTCTGCACAGGTAGAACATATAAAACCTCCGAAATTTAGATGATTATGACTGAATCATTTGTGAAGTTTCGAAGATGAAACATCTTTTAAGGGGGTGGAATGTAAAACCTGGAAATTTCATATTTATAATCGTCAAATAATGGTTAACATGATCCTTAGTCGCTTAAGCTCGCGAGTAGTGTTTTAGCATGGGCCTTCATGTAGTTAGAATTTCTGACTGGGCCTAAATCATTTGCTATTTCCAATCCAAGTCCAAGCTTTGAATATTTCAAATTTAGATTATCAATATTGACAGATTATTTTCCTTTTTATTATGTTATTTGGTAAAATTCATATTTTCTCATTAAGTTTTCCCTCTTCAAATTTCAAATTTTTAAAATTTAAATTAAGAAGTATTTTGGGGAATGTATATTAAACCCTAGACCCCCCTCTCTCCCCCCTCTTGGTAGCCATGGGCATCCATGCACGCAAAAAATTAGAACCCTTATTTTTTTACGTGAAAGAGCTCCCCCCCAATCATCTCATCTCACTCCTCTCTCTCTTCCCCACAACC
>NCQV01084561.1:31099-44850 GCA_002740545.1 Lophocereus schottii
AGGGTAACCATCCTGATCCTGGCACCCTAAGTCAGGCCGGTGGCTTGGCATTGTTACTGGGTAGGTGTTACTGAGGCCCTTGTTCGTACTGCTGGTACAGGCGGTAGCCGAAATCATGTCATTTGCTATGTTGTTCCTACAATAGCTAAGCCAGTAGCCTACCATGGGGCTAAGCTCAGCGTAGGTTAAGTGTTATTATGTTATTGGATCTATGAGACCCTGGTTTGAGTCCCTATGCAAACTACCCTTGTAAAAGACACCTTTTATGCCCTTTTAAGCCCTTTTTTTTTTGCATTTATGAGTTCTAGAATTAGAGACTTATAAAGTATAATTCGAAAGTATTTTTCAAAACATTTCATTTTAGGACTTGCTTCTGGGATAGTGGGAAATTTTCATTTTGCCACCTTGTGGTTTGTATGTGTCATCATTGGGTTATGTACACAACATGCAGTATGAGTTTGATCTATAGTCTAAGGATACCTATAGGTGTTTATAAAACCTTCCACTTTGTTAATTAGGGGTGACAATTTCACCTGCACCCGATGGATATCCATTTCACTCGATCCGAAAAGCGGATGAAAACCCGAAGTCTATGGATGATGGATGGATGATGGATGATGGTTTGACGGATTGGATTAGATTCAGGTGATGCCCCATCTGACCTACCACCCGATCTATCACCTGCTTAATCATCCACTTGTTTATCTCCTATTTGTAATTAGTTTACTTTTTATTTTTGACCTTTAAATTTTACTCATTTTTTAGACAAATATATTGTTAATTCTATGATTTTTGTTAAAACTAATGTGATGAATATGATATTTATTCATTCTTCATACCTAAAATATCTTTTTTAACCTTTTTAAAAGGAAAAACTTACTTCTTTTATATAAATTTCCTAACATATTATATATAAACTTTCATCACCCGTTTACAATCCGATCCACCCGTTTTCACTCGCGGATGGCGGATGGATGGATTGGATTAGATTTTTACGGATGATGGGTGAATTAGATGAAGCGGATTAAAGTGGATGATGGGTGCAGATGATGGTTCACCTGACCCGAACCCCATCCATTACCACCCCCATTGTTGATGCTAGGCAAAGGGAAAAGTATGTCCCACCATGCAGGATGTGTGCAAGTTTTATATCATCACAAGTGAGTGCTAATGATCACAGACGCATAGGTATGTGTATTTGGGTCACTTGAGGTTCATAAGGTCTTGGGATGATGGAATCCTAAGTGAATGTTATGCATCTCCAGGATAAACCCCCTTGGTCAAGCCAATAGGAGAGCATGTATCCGTATTTAGGATAAAACCAGGCACCCAAGCCTTGAAAGGAAAGATGAGTGCATTTCGGTATAGACCAAGGTGGCTAAGCCTAAAAGGAAGGATGAGTATGTAAGTCTCAGCATCTTTCGAGATCAAGCCCATAAGGTTACAAACCCTAAACAAGAGTGTGGGTGTGTCCTTGGAGTTTTTTTATTCTAATCCAAGGTTTTTGGTCCTGTCTAGGCAAAGGTTGTGTGTGTGAAAATGGTGTTTAATGTGTTGGTGTTTGAAAAAAGGGTATTTAAATAAATTCTATAGGTGTTATGCCATTCAAAATGCATGAACATGCAAAAAGTCAGGTGCCAGTGGCCCTCCACTTAAAGCAGTACTCAACGACAGGCGGCTAGGCTATGAGAGAGCTGTCAGCCTGCCACTGAGGTCTAAGCATTATAAAAGGCCCCCCCCAAATTTTTGACCCTCCTCCTCTCTCAAATTTCCACTTTTGCTCCTTTTAAGCTTTAAGGAACTTGAATCACGACAATTTTGTTCGTAAACTTAATTCTTTGTGTTTTTGTTTTGATTTGCCTTGAATTTATGCAATTTTTGAGGTTTGGAGGAATTTGGGGTTCTTGTGGTCTGAATGGGACTTCTCCATGTTTGATTAATTTGGGAGTAACCGAGGTTGTCTTGCTTTGTTATTTTTATATAGAGCTACTAAAGTTGGAATCTATCAAAATTTTGTGTAGCACATATTTGGTGAAAGCGATTCGAACCCACTACAGGTTTGATCCTTTTATTCATGATTTTAATGCATGAGCCATTTTATGGTTATCTCTTGTTTGTTTGAAGTTAGATTTGTGCTCCATGTACAAAATGTGGAATCTCCATAGTCATTCCTGTGCATTTGCTTGAGTCAGTTTTCATTCTACCGAATTTAGCCATTTCTCACTTCTATTCGAAACACATGTTTGGGTTAATTTTCGTAGGCTAATTAGGATCCTATGACCCTTTACCATTAGTAGTTGGTTAGAAACTTTCTGTGGTCATTTGGAAGCATGGTCATTTTCAGCTAAAAGCTCGTTTAAATTTATTACGTGGGTTTAGACAAATTGTGTTGATTACGGGGGTAAGAATTGGATGCTAAACCAGTGGATTGACACATGTGACTTAAATACTTTGATTATAGTCACCACAATTTCTATTGTGGTGGCCATAAGGGTGCTAAGTGTCTTTACTTTACTTGGATTTGCTTCTAATTGTCTGCATAGTTATTTATACATAACATATATGAATTTCAGGATTATGACTTCATTAAGGCATATGGGTCTATACAAAAGATATATATCACCTATTAAGAGATTGATCAGGGTACCAAGAGACTAGTGAGAAACATGGGTTTCTATGAATTCATGATGATGTGCAAGGAGTGGAAGAGTTCCAAGTGGGTATTGATATAGGGCCCTTGGAGAGTTTTTGGGATACCGCTAACACTTTGCCGGCCTATTGGTGAGAAAGTGGTGACTGTATATAATTTCATGGGGATCACTTTTAGAGAGCTCCCATTGAGGGTACCCCACCATAACTTTGTTGGAGCACCATCACATAACTAGTTGGAGATTTAAAAAAGGTGTGGTTATTTATGTAGAAGATATATGAATTTCAGGATTATGACTTCATCAAGGCATATGGGTCTGTTATACGGCCAATTAAGATATTGATCAGGGTACCAAGAGACTAGTGAGAAACATAGGTTTCTACGAATTCAGGATGATGTGCAAGGAGTAGTAGAGTTCCAATTGAGTATTGATATAGGGCCCTTGGAGAGTTTTTGGGATACCACTAACACTTTACCTGTCTATTGGTGAGAAAGTGATGATTGTATATGATTTCATGGGGATCACTTTTAGAGAGCTCCCATTGAGGGTACCCGACTATAACTTTGTTGGAGCACCGTCATATAACTAGTTGGGGACTTGAAAGAGGAGTGGTTAGGGCACATGAGATGCTTTTCATATGGTCTTTAACTACACTGAGACTAAGAAGTTCGAAGATGGTGGCTCACTTGCAGTGAAAAAAATCAAGGTTCAGGCAGATAGTATAGAACAACTTATTCCCCTTTGGAAGAAGAGGCTCGAGGAAGAGGATTATCAAATTGATTTCATGCTAGCATGCAAACTTTGGGGAATTAAGGTATGAAACCTTTTTTAACTATAGGCTAGTGCCTATTCCTATCATCAAGCAAAGAGATGTGGCCTGTGAAATTAATCCAAGGCCTGATGAAACTCAAGCATGAAAGGCTATGCAATAGATAGAGAAGCATGCAATTAGTGGAGGCGTCTAGTCTAACCACCTAGATGGTTTTACAAAGATTAATGTTAATGCCTATGTTATGGTTAAGGCTGGATTATGGCAGCTTGTTATGAATGAGCAAAGGGAAATTTAATTAACCCTAGATGGTTTTACAAAGGTTAACTTTGATGCCCATGGTGCAGAGGTGATTATTCCGGATTGCTAAAGGAAAGCGGCCCTAGCTTTTTAACAGAGCATTTTAGCTTTAATCGTGTGGTGTTGAAGTACGACTGTTTGTCTCAGATTCATATATTAAAACCATATTTCTTTATTTTTGGATTTTAAAGTTGTTTTATATAATATTTTATTTGTCATGGTTTTGTGTCTTGTATTTGGACACATGCCAAGAGAGATGGAAACTTAGTAGTCTAATATTTGGTAAGGCTTATGCTTTAGGGTTATGAGCAGGTTTGGCTAGGCATTTGTCCAACTTCAGTTTCAAGTTTTACACTTTTGGATAAGATTTCTCTGGATGAGTGGATATAATCGTGCCTTTGATGTCGCCCCCCAAAAAATTCATGTACTTCCATGCATTGTGGGGTGCATAGTCTACTTTGTATTCAATTTTCACCTATATTGCAAATGGTTCAATTGTTAGATCATGAAACAAAAGAGAGGAGTTGAGGCAATCAAGAAAGCTTGCTTATGTGAGGTTACATGAGTGGGTAGTATAGGAAGAAAGATAAATTTTGAAATTTTAAATTGGCAAATAAGTGAGGTCGAGTGAATATCAAACATGATTATGCAGTAAATGGTAACCCTTATTATAAATGAATTTGAATTATATTACTTTTATACATCCAAAGGAACAAAAGGAAATATAATTGCAACATTTTTGTTCTACACTAAATTAACTATCTCCTATCCAATTTAGACATAAAATTTAATTTATTCATTTAATATGACCAGGTGTTAATTGTCCTCGCTGTTGTTTGATATCATTTTCATAATAGCTCACTGGTCTAGCCCATGGCACCGAAAATGTATAAGCTACCTAGCTAAAACTCTTCAGTGGAGGTTTAAACCCAAGCCAAGGATGTCAATGTTGTGCCTGAAATCCTTAATCGTATTCAAAAAAACAAGAATAACGAAAAATTATGAAAAATCTAAAAAAAAGAAAATGAAAACTCTTATTAAGATGGGCTTTTACATAAACTCCGAAGCCATAGGGCGATGCAAATTAAGCGCTAAGATGATCACATCATGCTACTTCCACTGTGTATTCACATTTTGCAAAAGTCTGAACAAAGATGCCTACTTCCTCAATAAATACAATTACAAATAGAACTCAATTTTACTTTACAAACAGAAATCATGTACTCTTTAATATTGTTCTATTCAAGAACATGAATTTTCTTAAAGCAACCATTATGAACCATGTACTCTGTCTGATTTTCTTTTTTATCATTAGAAGCAAGACAATGCCTAAAACAATCTTCAAGATTGGGGCCTATGACCCCTTGAAGAATCTTGGTATTCCCTCGTGTTTCTGTATTTAGTAGAATATCCCTAAAATAGTCTTACATGTGCTCTTTTGATTATTTAGGGATATGTCTTCCTCCATCTTAGGAGTTTGAAGCACATCTTATAGCTATACAAGTTTGAAGGTTTGTTTAGCCAACAAGCACAATAGCATAGCATAATGGATAGGTCGCATTTTGGCTTAATGAACAATGACACATGCATGTGCATTGGTTGTTGGGTCTAAAAGTGCTGCAATATAAGCCATGACTTCACTAGTCACTTTTTTTGGGGGTCTTGGATCTTCTGTCGTCCTAGAGTTAAACTACTATTAGCCCAATAAAGGAGAGAGCTCTCTCATTATAATTCTCTCATTCACAAGACTCAAACCAAAAATCTTATCTAAAGGGAACCTGATACTTAAACCAATCACTATAATAGATGGCGTATTGATAAAAGCCACAAGAAATATATATATTGCCATATTCAACATGTAAAAACTTAGGGCATTTACTTTGGCTTTTAGAAATAAAAATTTATTATATACCCCCCTCGACATAAAGGAAAATGTTGTTTTGAACCTTCAACTTTTTGAGTTATTATGTAACCTTCCTTGCTTCGAATATTCTTTTCATATATACTCATTTGTTAGTCCAAAACATAGGTCAAGGGTTTAAAAAATATACTTTTAGCAATAGCTAAACTGAGGAGGTTAAATAATAATTTTAAAAGTTGAGGGATAAAAATAACATTTACCTATATGTCAAGGAAGGCCTATGATTCTTTTAGAAATGTTTGGAACTCAGCCAACTTTTCTTTTAAACATTTAAAAAACTTTTTTTTATATTTTTATATTTTATTTGGGATAGGTACTCCAAGCTACTTATTTGGGTCCTTTTCTAGGACCTCAGCTAGGTCCTTTTTTTATTTTTTAAAGGGGGCGGGAGGGGAGACCACAATTAAGTGTGCTCAAGAAACCTCTTATCGTGCCACTTAATTCCATGCAGGTAGAACTACGGAAGGCCAGTTGGTGGACAACCTTCATGCTGCATCAAACAAGCTTGTTAGCACTTCTCAATTAATTTAGAAATAAGATGAATAGTTAGAAAGTATATTTTTTTTTAACAAAGTATCTTAAGATAGGATTTTGAAATTTAATCACCCCTTCCCCTCAAAAAAAGCAATTCAAAACATATTGCTTAGGGAACAATCATTTTATTATTCCGCAACTATTGTTATAATCATAACAATAGCTATAAATTTGTTTAGTGGCAGTGTATAAAGTCACAGTGAAAACAACACCTTCGGGCATATTGTTGATACATTCTATATTAATATGCACCTTTCTTTTTTTGAAGGGGGGAGGGTGGAGGATGTGTATCTATTCCACTGGTTATGAAGTTTGCTATTGTCATAGTTTTTCGAAAAATCATAGACAACTCTTAGTAAGGATTTATCCATACCTTAAACCTATGTCAGACTGTTAAAATATCTCCATAAACTAGCTATAATGAAATTAGCCATTCCATTTTTGTAGCACTAAAATGCCCCTTAGCCATTAGGAGATAGGGAAGGCAAGATCTGGTAACCACCACCCACTGGCATGAATCCTACTGAATGCTCCATGTTCCATTATGTATGTAACACTATAGCCAACACCATTGCCTTCATTCAATGCCATGAATGGCACCTTGATAGTCGCCAACATTAAGCATAGGAAGGGCCACTTGCTATTATAAAGCCAAAAAAAACTATAATTAGATATCCTCACATTTTGTGTATATTTATTTAAAGGACTCTGCATCAGGGTTCCACTTTAAACGCTTTGCTTTTGACTCTAGTTATGGATGAGCTTATAAAAGGGATTCAAGATGAGTTAGTTACCCTGGTGTATGTTATTCGCAGATGACATTGTTCTTGTTGATGAGAACAGGGGGGAGTTAATGGAAAATTGCAGTGATTGAGACATACATCAGAGTCTAGAGGCTTTAGAATTAGTAGATCGAAGACTGAATACTTTCATTGCTATTTCAGTAGAAGGAAAGATGTAAGGGGAGAAGTCACCATTGAGGGGATGCAGATACCATAGGTCAAGAAGTTTAAATATCTAGGGTCGATCATTCATCATGAAAGGGGACATTGACGAAGATATTAGCCATCGCATAAAAGTGGGCGGGCAAAAATGGAAGTATGCTTCAGGTGTGCTGTGCGATAAGAGAATGCCTATAGGATTAAAAGGCAAAGTTTATCGTGTGGTAGTTAGACCTGCTATGTTATATGGATTAGAGTGTTAGCCTATAAAGAAGACTCAGGTTCAAAGGTTAATGGTAGTAGAGATGAGAATGATTAGATGGATGTGAGGTCATACGAGAATGGATAGAACTAGTAATGGAGTGATAAGGGACTTAGTTAAAGTGGTCCCCATCGAAGACAAGTTGAGAGAAATAAGACTCAGATGGTTTGACCATATGAAAAGAAGGAGTGCGGACGCTCCAGTAAGGAGATGTGAGAGAATTAACATCCCTAAAGGTAAAAGAGGGAAGGAACGACCAAAGAAGAGTTTGGACGAGGTGATTAGAGAGGACTTGAAAGTTGTAGGGTTAACGAAAGGACATGGCTTAGGATGGGAGACTATGGCGGGATAGGATTAATATCTTAGATCGTAGAGAGTTAGCCTCGTAGTTAGTCACTCGGTTACAGTAAAGTGGGTTTGGTTATGGTTTTTTTCGTATGTTATGTTTGCATGCAGGTAGTTCATGCGTCTAGGAAGAGATATTGTTTGCTTACCTTTGTTTGTTAAGGTACAATATCTTCCTCTATCTTGTTGCACTTATGTTTACATAGTTACTGCCGCATGATTTCTTTTATATTTCTTAATTCATTCCCTGCGACTTATCCTTGGTGTTTCGCTATAAAAAGTTTTCACAAAATCCTTCTTCTATAAAATATTTTCACAAAATTTTATTTTTATGGGTCTCTTGAAATCAGCCTCTCTACAGGCAGGATTGCCAGTAGAGGTAAGGTTACGTATATCTGGATCTCTCCAGACTCCTCGAAAGCGGCATCCATACTGGAAGTTGTTGTTGTTGTTGTTATCTAAAGGACTCTCCCTTGTTAAAACATTTAAGGTACCTTAGTTTTATTGAAACTATTTTCAAGGTCTAAAAATACATTGTTACACCTATTAAAATGAATAATTTAAACAAATTCAAATGCAATGCAAACTAAAATAATAAAAATAAATAAAAAATAAAGTTTATTAACATACTAATTAAATTAAACGACACATTCAACCTGTTGAATAACTGAATTATATTAATTAGTGGCATAAGAAAGACTAAACATTTGAATTGAATTAAACATAAAAAATTAAATATCGCTTCATTATTAAAAATATTTTTATTTTCAACAAATAATAGAAATAATAGAAAAATCTGATAATAAAATTAAACTCCTTAATCTATTTTTAAAAACTAGTTTTCTTAAATTTTAAACGTATATTCAAAAGTGTAATTGGATAGAAAAATAAAATAAATTATAAATGACAAAATAATTTAGAAAAATATTAAAATAATATATAAATTATTAAAATTAAAATTAAAATTAAGCTTGGTTAATAATCCATTCTCTTTATCCTCCCAACCCTATTTCTTTTCTCTTTCTTGTGCCCACAAAGAATCTCCACTCCTATGAGTGTTTAATTGTTTGAAGATATAGATAGATAGAGCCTATGTAGCAATTTTATTTGATTAGTAGTGGACATAATAACTGTTGTTGGTGGGGGATTTGGAAGTAAGATAAGAGCTTCAAAGGAATCCTAGTGTTGATGGTTTAGTTCAGTAGTGTATACCCTAAAAATTTCCATAATTATGAATATTCATTTTTCATCTTTTTTCGAAATGGACCAACTTAGAGGGCTTAAGCTCGCAAGGTGATTAGACTTTTATGGGTAATTAAGGGTGTATTTTTAGGCGTTAGTTTACTCAATCCAAGCTAAAAACAATATTTATTTTTGGTTCTTCACACCTAAAAATTTTGGAAAATTTAAAGTAAAGCAATGTGCAATGTCTTTGATTAAGCAAACTTCCCCCCTCCAGCCATGTGCAATAGGAAAGCAAATTTCTCTCTGTTCCTCTTTCCTTTTCTCATCCTCTCCCTCTAATCACTCTTTTGCTCCTCCCATTAAACCCCAACTAGTTAGAACCTCCCTAGCACCTTAAATCAGCCCACACTCCTCCAAAACCCTCTCTTTCTCATGCTTAAACCCTCTTTCTCTCATGCCTAAACTCTATCTCTCTTTGTCTCAATTTCTATCTCTCCCTCTTGCATTCTCCCTCCCTTACGCGCGACCACCAGATGATAGACACTGTGCCACAAGCGCCGATGATGCCTCCAGCCCATCGGCGCCACCAGCCCACCTACGCCGCCCTCCTGCCACCACTAGTAGCCGCTAACCACCATCTTCTCTTCTCTTTTGGGTGAGCATGGCTACGATTTATGAAATCCTTAACCCAAGTATTCTCTTTTCTTAAATTTTCTTCATAAATTTTCATACTTTAATCAATAAATTTTGAGTTTTAAGTCCAATTAAGCGTGTCAATTGGACTTAAGATTAGGAAGTTATGACCGAAATACCATGACTGTGCAAATTTGAACTACATTGGGACAGTTTGAGAACTTGCCTAAATTTGAACTAGTTAAGACCATAATCAGATAATGACCCAAAGCTGAAAGTTGTAGTATACGAATTAACCTTTGTAGAATGGGTTAATCTCTGAAATCTGATATCTAGAACGAGCGTTATAGCCTCTGGACATTGGACGTAAAATCTGGTCCAGATTTGGGTAGTGCATATAAGAGCTAAGTAGAGATATAAAGATTTTAGTGCATTAAAAACTATTTTGGGAGTCTAACCTATTAATTAGATATAAAAATAGGGTTTAAGGGATTTAGAGGCCATAATTTATCGTGTTCAATTTTGGGTTGAGGACTAAGGCTAATAAAAACCCTTGTTGGGAATTTGCATAGGCCTAAGTTAGAAACTCGAGCCTAAGTTTAGGCATCATTGGTAATTAGGTAATGATCATGTACTGACTCCCATGAATGTCCCTTTTTTTAAAAAAAATGTGTGCTTTGTGGGTTAGCTATAAATTCATTTGAATTTATGTTTGGGGGATCTTCCTGGATAAATTGATTTGATAAGATTTTACGGTAATTACTAAAATGTGGCATGAAATGTTGGATTTTCATAAACTTACTTTGATGTCTATATAGAACATGCCCTTAAAGATCTTGGACTCTATTGGGTCGGGAAGGGCTAAATGCAAGTTTGAGCACATGACCTACTTTTAAGGGTAATAACTAGGTGAATGAATTAGATGACACAAAGGAGGTTCGATCTCGATCATAAGAAGGCCTTATAGCCTTCGCTGGGTGATTGCATGCACGGTTGGTGGCCACGTGCCACCTTGTGATTGAAGTGGGCCAGATTATCAATAACCGTCCAAATTGATGGTAGGTCATGATGTAGATAAACAACTGCATTTTAACTAAATGTAGGCCATGAGATCTAGTAAGGTCACTCACCCATTTATCATATGAGCTAACCTGAGAGATACTGGGATGAACTTAGAGTTCGAGTTGGAATTGGTTGGGTGCTCTTTTATGAATCATGTGAATGGTCTATCTCCTCCACCCCTAAACTCTTTGAAATAAGTACAAGTGTGGTTGACTGTTAGGGGTGTTGTTACTGAGCTTTGTCTCACTCTTTAAAATGTTTCGTTTTCAGGTGGTGATTTTGAAGATGGGGATGGGACGTCTGTCTAGAGCGAGACCACTAACTCGTAGAATCTATAAATTGTGTCTAAAACAAATTTTTGTAGAGTGGACCTTTTGGCTTAGACCTGTATGCTGGAGTTGACTTTTATGGTTGACTTAGCATTAAATGTTCATTGATGAATTTTCCTATGATACTTAGCCTTGCATTCCTAGCAAGAAATAAGGCAGCAACATCTTGTTGGGTTATCTAATGCCATGTAGGTTAAATATTAGTAATTAATTGAAATTAAAAATTTCGGGGTGTTACAAAGTGGTATTAAAGTTTAGGTTTATGGACTTGAAAGCTTGCTTGAGAATGCTGCAATTCAAGATAAGAGTTTAAAACCTATGGGCTTAAAACCTGCACGGAGAGTGAGTATAGAATGAGGAAAAAGGGGATGCATGCATCAACCTAAATGTATTGGAGTATGTGTCTTATTTGTAATTATTTGTGTATAGGATGAACGATATACAACTTTGTCATTGCATAGGGCGTCGTTGTCTCCATAAGAGAGTGGAAAAGAAACCTGGGGTTGACATGATTCACCATATTCAATGAGTTGAGAAGCTTATACATAGGTACCTAGATGATGTGCCAAAGAGCTACTTAAGACTTAGAAAAGACCAAGCCCTTTTCTTCTTCTTGACCCTTCGAGTGACCCAAAATTGCACTACCAAATCAGTGAGTTGCACCTTAAGGATTGAGTGTTTCATGACTAGAGGAAGTGTTGCTAGTGTAATTAGGAGCCTATTGGGATGAACTCAGCAGAGTTGGTTGATTGGTTATTTGATGTGGGCCCATGTGATTAACCTCCTGCACCTACAACTGAGGATGAGACCCCACCACCCCTGGATGAAGGGGATGCTGAGATTTCCACTATTAAGAAACCCAAATACCCTAGGGAGGGTGAGAAATAACCCTTGGAGGAGGAGGACCCCGAGGAGGAACCCATATGTAAAGAAGACCCCGAGGAGGAACCCGCTGAGGAGGAGGACCCCGAGGAGGAACTAATAAAAGATGAAGACCCTGTGGAAGAGCAGGTCAAGGATGAAGACCTTGAAGAAGCAATTCTAGGTGAGGGATTGGAGGGAAAAGTAGTGGAATAACTGAGATTGAAGGTGAACTTATAACTAAGTCTGAACTTAAACCTAAAGGTACTACCTGGAAGCGGGGGAGATATGGTAAGATGTGTCGAGGAACATGCCCGTTGGATGCTCCTATATAGTAGATGTTGGATGATTGCTAAAAGCTAATAATGTTAGGTTTTAAAGATTGTATTTTTTTCCTTTTGCTAGTAGAGTATGAATTAAGGAAGTTATTAAATTGCTAATGTAATGGTACTGGTGGTGTGAGAAACGTTTATCATTTTTAGTCTATGCATTGGAATTATTCATTGAGTTTTCATGGGTGCAATTGTTCATATGATTATATGACTATTTGAGAACTGTGTATTTGCTTTATGCATGAATACTGGTAATGTTAATGGAGCATGTATGAGACATATGGTTGTGTGCCATACGAACTTGGTCGTATAAGTGTGAGGCCAACTAACCCACATTAATGTTGTAAATGGGTGCAATTATGAACAATACTGCATAATTATTTAATGATGGCAAGGTAATTAGGGTGAAAATGTTGTAAAATGCATGTCACAAACCATTAGGAATGAAACAGAGCTTGAATAATTTCTAACTCAGGATGTCAGGAATCAACAAAGAATCTCAAACTATGCCTCATCCCACCCAACCCAAGGCCTCATGTGAATCTGAAGAACACCATGGCTAGCTCGAGGGAATGACTGAAAACCCTTCGTCCTTGGAATGGGGGTGGGATTCCTAGTAATGCAGATGACATCAACACACTTACGGGACAGACCTCATAAATCTCCTACAGCTAGAGTTGCTGCAAAAGCTGGGGGAGCAAATGCAACAGCAAAGTGAACACTTGCAGAAGATGATGAAGATCAAGGAAAAGAAAACGGGGGAGGATAACTCCTACATGTTCAAGAGATTGGCTAGCCATAACCCACTGATGTACGATGGCACCCTTGACCCCAAAGCATTCAAGGATTTGATTCGAGGCATGGAGAAGTTGTTTGATGTTCTACAGTGCCTTGAGGAATGGAGGTAGGATTCGCTGTATTCTACTTGAAGGATGAGATCGACCTTTGGTGGGCTACTGTGAGGAAAAAACAATATTAGCCTGGGTTTGGATGGAAGAAGTTTAAGGAGCTAATTAAGAACTGTTTCTACCTAGTGTCCCTTTAGAAGGCCAAGGAGAATGAGTTCATGCAATTATAATAAGAGAGGATGAGTGTGTTGGAATATGCTTTCAAATTCATGGAACTCTCTAGCTTCGCCCTTGCTTTCGTAGCTAATAAGAAATTAAAGATGAATCGCTTTGAGGTGGTGCTTAACCTGAACCTCAAAAGAGAGATGTCAGTGCATCAATATGTTTCCTATGAGGATATGTACAACACCGCTGTGAATTTGGAAAGGGAGATGATGGAGAAGAATGAGTACTATAATGAGCAGCGAGGGAGTGAATGGAAGGGGCACTAGTGGGAAAACCACCATTCTCTGGGCCAATACAAGAAGCCTCAAGGGAACTACCATAGCAACAATAACAACATACATGGGGGGCAGCACATAAGTAACCGGCCTAGAGTGACCTGCAATGCTTGTGGGAAACTAGGACACTATGCATGTGAGTGCCATACCAACAAGAGATGCTACAGCTGTGGAAGTCCACAACATCAGGTAAGGGATTTCCTGCATCCACCATCCCCTACTAATCAGGGGACTGGGGAACAATAATCATAGTAGTACTACCAAAACAAGGGTGGGCA
>NCQV01084563.1:0-22126 GCA_002740545.1 Lophocereus schottii
ACACACATATATATATATTTATATATATTCTCAGTAAGTCACATGGCTTGAACATACATTATTAACTCTTTATATCATAATCTAAGCACACATACAATAACTCATGTAACGTCAAAACCATTAGGCATACATATTCTTCATCCTTAATTCTTCCCTTATTTGTAGATTGTCTTCAAATAAAATAGCAACAAGAACTGTGGTCACTTACATTAAAAAACTTGCAGGACCTGTAGACTTCCCACCCACATAATACTCATCGATACCATAAAATGTTTTAAAAAATTTCAAACATCCACACTTTATTTTCTATCGTCCTACAGATAAACATATATTCTTGCCTATAATTCTAACATTGTGCAGATCATCATACTAGATTTTACATGATCCAAGCAACTTAGTAGAACTATCAAACAGTTCTTTAAGTAAACCTTTCATGCATCCCATATTTCTATGCATATACACTTCTAACTTCATTCAAAGAAGCTCAACATTCATAAACATGCAACCCATCAATTCACTAAAAACCATAAATTTAGAAGGTCATACTATATCTATTTTTAATCTCTAGATACGTATATGTAAATCTATAAAACTATAGTAGCCATGCCAAGCTAAAGCAATATAAAACACATAGTATCATGTAATAGCCATGTAATGCCCATACCGAGCGTATTGTGCCTACTCAATATTATAGCTACTTATTTTATTCTATATCCTATTCTCCTCTTCCAAACATCAGGTTCTGATACCATCCGTAACGCCTTGACATTTTTGAAGAATTACTTTTGAAAATATCTTTTCATACCAAAGTTTAAAAGTTGGGTGCGCTACGCTATGTCACCGAAGAGGCAACACAAGGCTCATACTATGAACAATGACATTGGTTGTAATAAGAGAAGAGACAACAAGGAACTTGTCATTTTAATACGATTGGCTAGTCTAATAGAGCATTACTATAAATCATATGTTGTGTAAATAATTAACACTATAAATGGAGAGCCTATATCTCTTACGTGTGATCTCTCTCGAAACATGAGCCGCTTTTTGGATGAACCTGAAAATATACAATACAAAAATAGTGAACCAAATGGGCCTAGTACAAGATGACGTTATATAGTAAAATAATTCAGTGCACAATTAAATTCATTTTATTCAGCAAACTGAGTTAAAACATGTGCTCCTTTAAATATCTTATGGTGGCACCCAACATTATTGGGCTAATGTCCGATTACTAAAATATTTAGCTGTAAGAGACCAAATCTCTATTATGATCATTGAACATATATGCGCATAATTGAGCTGATCTGAAAGCCCAAAATTCATTGATCAACGTTCGATAGAGTTGTAAGAGGGTTCACTGTTAATGGGACAAAACAATTAAAACAATTATTTCATATTGCAACTTATTAAGCAAAAGGATTCAATAAAACGACATAAGGATAAGATGCATAACCATCACAATGTACCTTAACTTATGTTATTGTTTTCAAAAAGTTAGCTGGAGTGATCTAAATCTTCATATGCCCTACATAAATGACAAGTAGGCCACGCAAGCTTAACAACGAAGCCAATAAGGCAACAATATGTCCACCACAACCATCTTACTCAATCCCTCACTTCCATGGGTCAAAACCCACTATTCCATTAATTGCTTAACAAGGAGAGAAAGAGAGAAAGAAAGAGGGAAAGATAGAGAGAGATAGAGAGAGAGTGAGAGAGAGAGAGAGTTTGTGTGTGTGTGTGTGTGTAGTAAACAATAGATGATGTGTGGTAAAGTGAGGATGAGATTTGGAATTTGCAAACAGTTTTGGATGTTTATGGCAGAAAGATTTAGGAATAGCAAATTAAATGTATTATAATTAATACTAGCAATTCCCAATGTTGTTCATTATAATCAAGTAATTACATAGTCAAAATAATTAAATGGTTGTATTATCCATAATGTACATATTCCAACTATTTTTTTTTCTTTTTTTTTTGTTTGCCCAGCTTCCCTTTTGGATATTACATGCCCAACTTCTCCATCAAAATTAGCCCACTCTTGTAAGTCCACATGGTGATAATAGTAATGTTTTTTCTTTTCATGTTAATAATGATAAATTTTTGGGGTATTACATCCTTCCCCTCTAAAAGAAAGTTTGGTCCTCGAAACTACTGCCCATTGCCAAATTCTCCAATCAAACCTTGGCATCAACAAAAAGTCTCTACATCGATCATGTTGACATATATTTTGATATGCCTCTCCATACATTGAACTTAATACTTGAGTCCTTTTGATTTTAGGTCACAATTGACTCCTCCTTGGGTAAAACACCCCCACAATTTACAAATGGTCCATCTTATAGACTCGCTAGTCTCTATCTAGTTCCATCAAAAGAATCGGAACTACCCTTCACATAGATATAAAGCCTCAACTGTTTAACTCATAACGAGTCAGACAATTCGCTTTAGAGTTTCCTTGATATCAAATAATGCTATCAATACCCTTATACTATTGCCCACGTATAAACATTACCTCATTTAATACCCTAGTTATCATATGTATATTCTAACCTCAAATTATGTCTTAACTGTTATCCATCCTTCCCAATATATAAATTACCTCAATGATGGTGACAATTAAACACATATATATAATCACATACGTACCTTCACAATGGGAAACAAACTTTTTTCCTATGTTGGCACTCACATAAAATAATATATCATGATCTTAATGCCTCAGGTCACGCTTATCATAGGTAAAAACCCATTAGCCATAATCAAATATAAAAATAATTTCACATACATATATTAATCAAATATTAAATCATAACCCTAAGAGAATATCTTCTCGATGAACTGTCAGTTATGAACTCTGAACTGAAAAAGGTCAGCCAATATCAATAATTTTAAACAACTATGGATCAATATAAGCTACATTAGGTCCTTAATAATGCAAAATTGCAAAATATAATGCCACATAAGGCTATAAAAGGAGAACCACCCAAAATGAGTATATTGTGCTACCAATATCCATAAAAGATTTTAGAATTTCATACGTCCATACTTTGCTATAAGCATGCTATGTCGCTTTTATCGTAAGTAAATAACTATCAATTATGATCAAATATAAACATAGCTTGAATAAGCATTATTAACTTTTTATATCGTAATATAAGCACACATACAATAACTCATGTAATGTCAAAATCATTAGGCATACATATTCTGAATCCTTAATTCTTCCCTTATTTGTAGATTGTCTATAAATAAAATAGCAACAGGAACTGTGGTCACTTATATTAAAAACCTGGCAAGACCTGTAGACTTCCCACCCACATAATAATCATCGATGCCATAAAATGTTTTAAAAAATTTCAAACATCCACACTTTATTCTCTATCATCCTGCACATAAACATATATTCTTGCATATAATTCTGACATTGTACACATTATCATGCTATATCTTTTCATAAGGCTCTGATACCATCTGTAACGCCTTGACATTTTCGGAGAATTACTTTTGGAAATATCTTTTCATGCTGAAGTTTAAAAGTCAGGTGCGCTACGCCATGTCACCTAAGAGGCGACACAAGGCTCATACTATAAATAATGACATTGGTCATAATAAGAGAAGAGGGAACGAGGAACTTATCATTTGAATATGATGGGATTGTCCAATAGAGCCATTACTATAAATCATGTGTCATATAAAAAATTAAAACTGTAAATAGTGAGCCTATATCTTTTATGTGTGATCTCTCTTGACACATGAATCCCGCTTTAGATGAACCTGAAAATATAAAATACAAAAATAGTAAACCAAACGGGCCTAGTACAAGATGATGTTATACAATAAAATAATTCAGGGCATACTTAAATTCATTTTATTCGGCAAACTAAGTTAAAACATGCGCTCTTTCAAATATCTTATGGTGTCACCCAACATTATTAGGCTAATGTCCCATTAGTAAAATATTTAGCCGTAAGAGACCAAATCTCCGTTATGATCATTGAACACATATGCACATACTTGGGCCAATCGGAAAGCTCAAACTTCGTTGATCAACGTTCAATAAATTAGTAAGAGGGTTCACTGTTAACGTGACAAAACAATTAACACAAATGTTTCATGTTGCAATTTATTAAGCAAAAGGATTCAATAAAATGACATAATGATAAGAGCATAACCATCATAATGCACCTTAACTTATGCAATTGTTTTCAAAAAGTCAGCTGAAGCGATCTAATACTTCATGTGCCCTAGATAAATGACAAGTAGGCCACACAAGCTTAGCAATGAAGTCAATAAGGCAAAAATAATTTGACCACAACCATGTTACTCAATCCTTCACTTACATGGGTCATGACCCCACTATTCCATTAATTTTGCTCAATAGGAAGAGAAAGAGAGAAAGAAAGAGACAGAGATTGTGTGTGTGTGTGAGTGTGAGAGAGAGAGAGAGAGAGAGAGAGAGAGAGAGAGAGAGAGAGAGTGTAGAAAACAATAGATGATGTGTGGCAAAGTGAGGAAGAGATTTGGTATTTACAGAGAGTTTTGGATGCAGCATTAAGGCCCCTTATGGCACAAAGATTTAAGAATGGCAAGGTGAATGTATTATAATTATTACTAGCCATTCCCNATGTTGTGCACTATAATTAACTAATTACCTAGCCAAAATAATTAAATGGTGGCATTATAAATAATGCACACATTCCAACTAATTTTTTTTCTCTTTTTTTCGTTTGGTCTGCTTCCCTTTTGGGTATTACGTAACCAACATCTCCATCAAAATTAGCACTCTTGTAAGCCAACATGGTGATAATGGTAATTTTTTTTTTCATGTTAATAATGATAAATTTTCGGGGTATTACATCCTTCCCCTCGTAAAGAAAGTTTTGTCCGCCAAATTGCTCCCCATTAGCAAATTCTCCAATCAAACCTTGGCATTTAAAAAAAATCTCTAAATCCATGACGTTGACATATGTTTTGATATGCCTCTCCATATGTTGAACTTAATACTTGATTCCTTTTGATTTTAAATCACAATTGACTCTTCCTTGGGTAATACAACCTCATAATTTACAGATGTTCCATCTTATAGACTCTTTAATCTCTATCTATTTCCATCAAAAGAATTGGAAGTACCCTTCGCATAGATATAAAGCCTCAACTGTTTAACTCATAACAGGTAAGACAACTCTATTTAGAGTTTTCTAGATATCAAATAACGCTATGAATACGCTTATACTATTGCCCATGTATAAACAATACCGCATGTAATGTCCCAATTATCATATGTATATTCCAATCTTAAGTTTTTTCTTAATAGTTATCTATCTTTCCTAATATATAAATTACCTCAACGAAGGTGACAATCAAACACATATATATAATCACATTACCTTCAGAATAGGAAATAAACTTTTTTCCTATAGTGGAACTCACATAAAATAATATTTCATGATCTTAATGCCTCATGTTACCTTTATCATAAGCAAACAACCATTAGCCATGTCAAATATAAAAATAATTTTACATATATATATTAATCAAATATTAAATCCAACCCTAAGACAATATCTAGTCAATGAACTATTAGTTATGAACTATGAACTCAAAAAGGTCAGCCAATATCCATAATTTTAAACAACTATGGATCAATATAAGCTGCATTAGGCCCTTAATAATGAAAAATAGCAAAATATAATGCCACATAAGGCTATAAAAAGAGAACCATCCAAAACGAGTATATTGTGCTACCAGAATCCATAAAAATTTTAGAAATTCATACGTCCATGCTTTTGTTGGAATAATTGGTGTAACGGCCGCTATAAGGACAGAGGAAAAACTGTGTCATAGCTGAGACCGCTGACCTGAAAGCTAAATTCGCCCGACTCAGGTGCAAATCGATCAGGCGAAATAGCTCCCCAAGATTTAACACAGCGAGCATCTCACTCGTGCACTCGAGAGAGAAGCTATGGAGTATGGTAGTCTGTTGCCCAGGAAGAGAAGGAGGAAGAAAAGAGGAAAGAAGGTTTTTATGTTTCTGTGTGTCTCTCACAGTTGCAAAAGGGCTCATTATATAATGGCCTGATTAAGAAAAGAGCTGCTGAATAGCATTAAAAAGGGAGTAAATTGGGGGGTGGAATTCTGGGATAGGGAGAGGATCATGGTAACTAAAGCAATAATGGAGGAAGATCAAGTCAAGCCACCCATTAGGTTTACAACAACTTGTACGGAAATAGTCCGAAGAAAATTCCTCTAAAAATATAATCAGTAGGGCCCAAGCCCACAGCCCGCGCCGCGTTGCCCCCAGCTCGGATCGGACGGATGGGCAGGTGGCGGCAGCGCGCGCGAGTGTGGCAGCCCAAGTCCCCCCAACCGCCTTAAAACATGAATTCCTATTATTCAACAGGCATAAGGAGAGTGGGATATATGAACTCCTCAAACCACTCCCAAAAGTTCCATGTGGGACAACAAAAGAGATAGAGAGAGTAAGTGAATACCCTTTTAGGATGCCGTTACTACAATAATCCCCCACTAATGGCACACAAAACGAAAAGAAGAATGAGGTAAAATTTCCTGGGCAAGAAGGGTTGGATACTTAAGTATCAATATCTTTCGATTGAATTCATACGTAGTGAAGGGAGGCAATATCTAAGTCTGATAAGTGAACTTAGTCTTGAACTTGACTCTGAATGAGGCCCTCTCGACACATGTCAACCCTAAAAGATGGGTAATACACAACAATTACTTACGCTTTTAGGCCCATGCGCATACCTCGGGTCTCATAAATGCTCTAGAGAGATAGCCCTAGTCTCTCATAGAAGGCAGCCAGACCTTCACACTTGGGTAATTCCATCAGTCTATCTTTACTTAGGCCACTATGTCATGGCTTGAAATTATTAAGAGCATCTGTTACTTAACCTCTTATAGAATGATGATGAATCCATCAAGTGCTTCTCTATAGAACCACCATAATAGGCTATGGATTCATTATTGTGCTTCTGTATAGCATAAGCACTACCACACGTCATAGGGATGGGAAGTAGTGCAATTAGAGGATTAGTATAGCTTTGTTTGGCCACAAATGGGTGTCCACCATACCTCTTCATTCTATGGGCTTTAGTCCCATCCCCCTTGATGACTCGAGAACTACTTTTCTTGGTAATCCCTTTGTGAGAGGGTCTGTCAAGTTTTTCTCGGATCTCACATACTCCAAGGAGATAACAACATGCTTTAGCAATTGCTTTACCGCACCATGTCTAATACGGATATATCTCTTTTCACAGTTGTATACAGTGTTGTGTGCAACTCCAATTGCTGCTTGCGAACCACGATACAGGGAGATAGGTGTTGATTGTTTCCCCCATAATGGTATGTCTGTCAGGTGAGCCTTAAGCCATTCTCCTTCTTGACCTGCCAACTCAAGAGCAATAAATTCAGATTCCAAGGCTGAGCGAGCTATACATGTCCGTTTTCTAGACGTCCATGAAATAGCTCCTCCTCCTAATGTAAAAACATAACCACTAGTAGAACTTACCTCATCATTATCAGCAACCCAATTTGCATTACAAAAACCTTCTAGCATAGCAGAAAATTTATAAAAATCTAAACACTAGTCTATAGTACCTCTAAGATGTCTCAACAAACGATGAAGTGCATCCCAATATTCTTTGGTGGGGTTATGAGTGTACCTACTTAGTCTACTAACAACATATGTACTATCAGGACGAGTGTAGTTCATGAGAAACATCAAACTGGCTATTATTTTTGCATATTCAATTTGAGATACACTAGGTCCTCCATTCTTCTTAACATTTATGCTGGAGTCATAAGGAGTTCTTAAAGGTACCACATCAAGAGAATTAAATGTTTTCAACATTTTCTCAATGTAATGAGACTGACACAAGGAAAAACCACTCTTTGTATTTCTAAGTTTGATCCCCAAGATCACATCTACTTCTCCTAAGTATTTCATTTCAATGAGAGAGGACAAAAGTCTTTTAGCCTTATTAATAACAGATAAGTTGATACCAAAAATCAGCATATCATCCATATATAAGCATATGATCACATAATCAGATCCAATCATCTTGGAAAAAACACAAGAATTTAGGTTATTAACAACAAATTCATTTTTCTCTAAGGAGCTAGCAAATTTTTTGTACCACTATTTGGGGGCTGGATTTAGACCATCAAGAGATTTTCTTAGTTTGCACACCTTGTTCTCCTGACTAGGAACCTGACACCCCTTAGGCTGTGACATATAAATATCTTATTCTAAGCTACCATTGAGAAAAGCTGTTTTAACATCCGTCTAATGCACAACGAGATCATGAATGGCAGCTAAAGCAACTAGAGTTCTGATCATTGTAATTTTAGTCACAGGGGAATATGTATCAAAGAAATCAATTCCCTTCTTTTGATCAAAACCTCTAATAACTAATCTAGTTTTGTACCTTTCAATATAGCCATCCGTCCTAAGTTTCTTCTTGAAGATCCATTTACTACTAATGGATGTACATTCCTTAGGCAAGTTTATCAACTCCCAAGTTTTGTTTGACTCAAGGAAATCTATTCTTTCCAAAAAGTAACATCTATGGACCTCACAACCTCTTGGTAGGTTTTAGGATCTTCTTTAAGTAAGAATAGAGACACAAACTCATCGATTAATGCATCAACATTAAAGCTCTCAAGGACTTCTACTAAAAAGGAAGTGATAAAATCAGGGACAAAACTAGTTTCATTCCTGTATCTCTTGCTTCGTCCAGGTTCAGTTACCAAGTCTCTAACACTAGAGCTAGAAGCGGGCGAGCTCATATATTCAAGGATGATATTAGACACAACATGTGGGACATCCTTTTTCAAAGGGAAAACATGCTCAAAAAATTCAGCATCCCTATACCCAGAAATAGAGAAATCAGATAATGACACAAATCTCTATGTAGCACTGTTTTGAGCATACCAATGAAAATAGCATCAAAGGTCTTGGGGTCAATGTTTGAACGTTTATGACTAGGTAGTGCAAGTTTGGCCAAGCACCCTCATACTTCAGATAATTCAGGCTAGGAGCATATCCTTTCCATAACTCATATAGGGTCAGATCTAACTTTTTATGAGGAACTCTATTGAGTATAAAACAGGCCGTCAAGATAGCTTGCTCCCACATATTATTAGATAATCCAGAACTCACAAGCATGGCATTCATCATGTCTTTAAGGATAAGGCTTTTTCATTTAGCTTGCTGAGACGTGTAGGGGCACTAGTTTCGTGTATTATCCCATTTTTCCCACAAAAAATAGTCAAGGAATTAGTGTCATATTCCCCACCTCTGTCAACCTAAGTCTCTTGATTTTTCGATCTAACTGGTTTTTAACTTCATCTTTGTAGCTTAAAAACATTTCCTCAGCCTCATCTTTAGACTTGAGGAGGTAGACCTTGGTAAACCTAGAATAATCATCTACAAAAGTGACATACCATTTCTTTCCACCCATGCTTATTGTGTTCTTAAAATCTGCTAAGTCTGAATGCACAACTTCCAATAAATCTATTTTTCTAGTAGTTACTGATTTAAATGGTTTCTCAGCAAATTCTACTTCGACACAGTCAGGACACTTAGAACAGATTTCAGCATTGACATTTATTACTAATTGCATGCTTCTAAGCCTTTTCAATGAGGCAAAATTAACATGTCCAAGCCTACCATGCCACAAATCAACAAACTTAGCAATATAAACAAAATTGGCAGTAGTTTCATTATTAACTTGCGCAGCGGCATTTAAAACAAGTAGCCCCCTCTATGATACCCCCTCCCAACAAAGTCCTCATTTCACATGATAACAAATTTACCAGCTTTTTGCATAATCTTTAGGCCAGCACTATCAAGAAGGGTACTAGAAACTAAATTTCTATGAAACGAAGGGACAAACAGGACATTACTTAAAGACAATAGTTTTCTAGAATTAAACTTAAGTAGAACCTTCCCTTTACTCTTGATAGCAGCTATAGATGAATTACCCATGTAGACACATTGTCCATCAGCAACATCATCAAAGTCAACCATGAGTTTTCTGTTAGTACAGAAGTGTCTTGAAGCTCCAAAATCCATAATCCATTCTGTCAGGTTGTATACCAGATTTGCCTCCAAGGTGCTAACTGCACATATAATTTCATTGTCTTTGGTTTCAGCAATATTGGCCGTAAGTCATATGGACTTCATCTTGGCTTGAACTAACCTTTTTCGCTGATTGCATTGATAGGCCTTATGTTCAGGCTTGCCGCACACATAACACACTACCTTGGGTTTCTAGATTTTCTTGTTAACAACATTCTAGTTTCTAAGATTATGATTTGACTTCTGGAATTTCTTTCCTTTTCCTTTAAACCTGTCTTTGTTCATTAACACAACAGATTCAACCAAGTTAGAATTAACATAATTTAATGAAAGAGAGGACATCTTATCTTTCAGCCGGTTTGCCTCTTCAGTTCGCATGTGGCTAACTAGTTCCCGCAGTGTGGGATCCTTCTTCTTGTGTTGCAGATGGTTTCTGTAATCGCTCCAAGATGATGGAAATTTTTCAATCAACACGTTAGCTTGAAGAATCTAGCACATCTTCATGCCTTCTGCTAGAACCTCAGCACATAGGTTCTCGTAGGTATGAACTTGTTCCAAGATCCGTTTGTCATCCACAACCTGGAATTGCAGCCACTTGCCAACGACGTACTTTTTCTTTCTGGAATTGTTTGAACCATATTTCACTCCCAGTTTGCTCCATATGGCCTTCGTAGATTTGAAGATCACAAATAGATCAAACGGTGGGCTAGGCATATTGTTTAATAAATAACTACAAGCCAATTTGTTATCCTTTTCAAGTATCTTCTTAGAAGCGTCATTAAGTGGGATGGAAGGTGTTCTAGGAACAACAGGGGTAGAAGGTTTAGCATCAGTTGTTGTTTCATCAAGAAGGTTAGTAGTGAGAACATAATCGATCTCAAGTTGTTCAAAATAGTGGAGCAGTTTCTGGGATCAACGTTTGTAATTAGTTCTATCAAGGGGTTCAATTTTGTAGAGTTCTAGAAGAGTTTTTAGTATTGCAACCATTGTATTTAGCTTTCAAATTGTTGTAATAATTTGTGTAATGGCTACTATGAGGGCAGAGAAAAAAACTGTGTAGTGGATGAGATTACTAACCAGAAAGCTAAATTTGCCCGACTCATGTGTAAATCGAAAAGCGGAAAAAGCTCCCCAAGGTTTAACACAGCGAGCTTCTCACTCGTGCACTCGAGGGAGAAGCTATGGAGTATAGCAGTCTATTGCCCAAGAAGAGAAGGAGGAAGAGAAGAGGAGAGAAACTTTCTATGTTTCTGTGTGTCTTTCACAGCTGCAGAAGGGCTCATTATGCAATGGCCGGATTGAGAAAAGGGCTATTAATAGCATTAAAAAGGGAGTAAATTGGGGGGTGAAAATTTGGGATATGGAGAGGATTATGGTAACTGAAGCAATAATGGAGGAAGATTCAGTCAAGCTAGCCGTTAGATTTATGACAGCTTGCATGTAAACAGTCCGAACAAAATTCTTCCAAAAATATAATCAGTACGGCCCAAGCCCACAACCCGTGCTGTACCTACCCAGACCGGACGGATGGCTGGGCGGCGGGGGGGTGCGCGTGTGGAAGCCTAAGTCCCTCAACTCCGTTAAAACATGGCTTCCAGTTATTCAACAAGCATGAGGAGAGTTGGATACATGAACTCTTCAAACCACTCCCAAAAGTTCCATATGAGACAACAAAAAAGATAGAGAAAGTAAGTAAACACCCTTTTGGGGTGCCACTACTCCAACAATTTTCCTGTAAGCATCCCATGTCAC
This sequence comes from Lophocereus schottii, assembly GCA_002740545.1. Lineage (NCBI taxonomy): Eukaryota > Viridiplantae > Streptophyta > Magnoliopsida > Caryophyllales > Cactaceae > Lophocereus > Lophocereus schottii. Next base: position 11,858 of record NCQV01084563.1, read on the forward strand.
TTTTATCGTAAGTAGATAACTATCGACTGTGATCAAATATAAACTTCGTTTCCTATGGCTTAAATATTTCTTTTTTCAAATCCAAAATGATCAAACAATTAATTATAATAAACATACATTCACTTAACGAGTCAAGTATCCCATATAATTCAAAGTTGAATACAACCCCAAAGGATATCTAGTCCCCAAACTATCGAACTCTATAGACCTTTTTTTCAACATCTTAAAAGCCTTGATTGACTATGCCTTAGATAATTAGGTCCCATCCCAAATATTCACAAAATAGTCATCCTGCAAACTCTTCAAATTTTTGCAACACGCTGCATAATATGATCTTCCCAAGTGATCAAGATAATCCTAATTACACCTTATATAGTTATCGTGTCTTCATTATTTAAACCACGTAGCACGTAAAACTACTAGAACTATATTTATACATGTGTATATTCTCATTAAGTTACATAGCTTGAACAAGCATTATTAACTCTTTATATCGTAATATAAGCACCCATACAATAACTCATGTAATATCAAAATCATTAGGCATACATATTCTCCATGCTTAATTCTTCCCTCATTTGTAGATTGTCTCCAAATAAAATAGCAACAAGAAGTGTGGTCACTCATATTAAAAAACTTGAAAGACCTGTAGACTTCCCACCCATATAATACTAATCGATTCTATAAAATGTTTTAAAAAATTTTGAACATCCACACTTTATTCTTTGTCATCCTAAACATAAACATTTATTCTTGGATACAATTCTGACATTGTGCACATTATCATGCTAGACTTTTCACGATCCGAGCAACTTAGTAGAACCTTCAAACATTTGCTCAAATACACCTTTCATGCATCCCATATATCTATGCGTATACACTTCTAACATCATTCGAAGAAGCTCAACATTTAAGAACATGCAACCTATCAATTCACTAAAAACCATAAACTTTGAAGTTCATACTATATCCATTTAAATCTCTAGATTCGTACATGTGAATATGACATTACTAAAAATTAAGCTGTGAACGTAATGCATTCTAACTAGAAATCAAATGATTTGTAGCCTAATGACATGAAATTACTAAAAATTAAGTTCTGAACATTCAAATTGCGAATCTGACATTTAAAATCCAAAATGAAAAGAAAACCCTAAACCGCTAAAGACTAAAATTAAAATGAAGAGCAACCTAAAATTAAACCTAAAAAATGTAAAATTAAACCTAATTAATACCTAATTTGATCGCCGATGCCTCCTTTATACCCAAGCTGGCTTCATCTCGCCGTTGATTCGTGCCTAATTTGGACAGTTCAGATGAGGACGACTGGCAGTTGGGATGGTGATTTGGTGTGGATGGTGCACACGAGAACATGGAGGTGATGATGGTGAGGATCGCGAAGGTGGTGTCGGTGATGCGCCAGATCGAGAAATCGAGAGAGAGAGAGAGAGAGAGAGAGAGAGAGAGAGAGAGAGAGAGAGAGATGCTAAGATGGAGATGAAGGTAAGGGGCTGTTAGGCTTAGTTATTCCGGGTACTGTGTGAAAGCCCAGAGAGGAGAAAGAAGGGATTGAGAAATAAAGGGAGGTAGCAGGCACGTGTTGTGTGCGTGGGGGGACGGAATGGGTAGGTTTAGGATTTCCTTTTCTTTTTCCTTGCTTTCTTTTAATCATTTCTTCCATAATTTTCCAAATTTTCAACACCTACAAAAATAAATCAAAATCAAATAAAAATCTAAAAATAATAATTATTTTGAGCATAAATTAAGCATAACAGTATTGTATAAATAGTATATTTTTGGGGCAAACATATAGCTACTTATTTTATTCCATATCCTATTCTCCTCTTCTAAGCCTAAGGCCCTGATACCATCTGTAATGTCATGACATTTTTATACGAAAGTTTAAATATCGGACGCGCTACGCCGTGTCACATTAGAGGCGACACAAGGCTCACACTATGAACAATGACATTGGTTGTAACAAGAAAAGATGCAACAAGGATTTGGTCATTTTATTATGATTGGATAGTTCGATAGAGCAATTACTATAAATCGTGTATCATATAAATAACTAGCATTGCAAATAGTGAGCCTATATCTTTTACGTGTGATCTCCCTCGACATTTGAACCCCCTTTTTAGATGAACCTGAAAATACAAAATACAAAAACAGTAAGCCAAATGGGCCTAGCACAAGATGACGTTATCCAGTAAAATAATTCAGTGCACAATTAATTTCATTTTATTCAGCAAACTGAGTTAAAACGTTTGCTCCTTTAATTATCTTCTGGTGGCAGCCAATATTATTGGACCAATGTCCCATTAGTAAAACGTTTAGCAGTAAGAGATTGAATCTTCATTACAATCATTGAACATACATGCGCATACTTTTGCCTATCGAGAAGTACAAACTTTATTGATTGACGTACAATAGAGCAGTAAGAGGCTCCACCGTTAATGTGACAAAACAATTAAAACAATTATTTTATCTTACACTTCAATAGCCATAAGGATTCATTAAAGCGATAAAACCATAAGGGCATAACTATAATAATGCACCTTAACTTACGCGATTGTTTTCATAAATTTAGCTGAAGCGATCTAAAGCTTCATGTGCCCTAGATAAATGACAAGTAGACCACATAAGGTTAACAACAACGCCACAAAGATAGTAATAGGTTGATCACAACCATGCTACTTGATCCTTCACTTACATGGGTCAAAGCCCTACTATTCCATTAATTTGGCTCAATAGGGGGGAGAGAGAGGGGGAGAGAGAGAGAGAGAAAGTGTGTAGTAAGCAATAGATGATGTGTGTTTTGATATTTATAGGGCGTATTGGATGTAAGATTAAACCCCCTTCTTATGGCATAAAGATTTAGGAATAGCAAGATGAACATATTATAATTGATACTAGCAATTCCCAATGTGGTGCATTGTAATCAACTAATTACCTAGTCAAAATAATTAAATGGTTGTATTCTCCATAATCTGCACATTTCACTAATTTTTTTTTTCTTGTTTTGGGTTGGTCAGCTCCCCTTCTGAGTATTAGCCTAATTTCTCTATCAAAATTAACCCATGCTTGTGAATCCACATGGTGATGATGTTGATGTTTTGTTTTTCATGTTAATAATGATAAATTTTTAGAGTATTACGATAGTTCTTTAGAACCCGATCATATTGCAAAGCCCTTAAATCATTCACAAAAACAAAGGATTTTTCTCACGAACAATAGCTCCGTGGAATAATAAACTTCCACAAGAAATCCCCCTTCGAAATTTTTAAGCAGTCAATCAACTTTGTTTAGAAATTGTAATAATTTTAAAAACTCGATAAAACATAATAGCCATGGCAACTTGAAAACATATTTTGGTATATGATACTTTATGACACAAATTTACACATTGAGAGCTTTCCACCCTCCTGATCTTAAGTCCAACTCAATTTACAAGTCATTAACAAGACAATAATTCATTATTCAATAAAGCATATCCTTAATCTAAAGCTCTTTTACCTAAGATCCATGTCTAAGTCTTTTTCGAAAGCTCATTATCGTAATGTGTTCTTACTTGGTAAAGTTTACACTTGCCATACCATACTCACCATCAAAACCAAACTGGCTAAATGTGTTCTTAATACACAAAATTTTAGTTTTATTTCTTTCCCATCAAAACTTCTACTTTCTTTTTCTTCCTAAGTTAGCCCCCCACCAGCTCATGCAAATTTTTCACATACTTTATGCCATAAACCACAAAAATTGCAAACCCAACTGGATTTATTTACATAATTCCAACAATTTGGCTGTATAAAGTTTATGTTTGTTCAATAAGGGTACGATTTGACTCACCTAGTCATAAATTCCCACCCAAATGCTACCACAACTAGCAATTCCTCAACTTCCACCATAAACCCTAACTATCACCATCATGTCTACTTTTCACTTGTGTTTGCCAAATCTAAACAAATACACACTAATTACCGATTATAGTCACATACAATCTACGTAAACCGCAAAAAAAATTCAATTCAATTTCAAACTAATATAGTTTAGCGAGAGAGTTACCCACTTGAGATTTTGAATGAAAAAGACCAAATTGCAAGCCAAGGAGTGCGTTGAGTTCCCTTCCTCCTCCTCCTCCTCCTCCCTTAATCTCACTATTTGTGAGTGCCATGTGTGTTGCGTTCCCAAAATAAGGCTCGTGGCTTTTAGCTATGGATCGAAACCCCATCCTCCTTTTTTTCTTTCCTTTCTACGGCTGCGTGGAAAGCCCCCACCCACAAAATTTCTTTTTTTATTCCTTTTAACTCAATAATTGAATTAGAAAATAAAAAGGATTGGGGTTTGACCCAATTCAACTAGTATTGACTAGCATTGACCCAAATTGAGGAATATTACAAAATCTAGATTTCAAAATTAAAGCATCCTCTAAATCGCAAACATTTATTTTATCCAAAATAGTACATCACAAAGTCACGAAATTTAACGAATAAACTGATTAGATTAATCTAACCCATGCAGTTAACTAAAATAAAATTTTATAGTGATTGCAGAATCCAACTGCATTCTGGGATCAAAATATGGATCCAATAATCTAATTTGTTCCTGTAAATCTCCTACCTTCTAATTTCAAAATTAAAAAAAATAAAAATTGATAGTTATTTTTGAAAATAGATAATAACAAATACCCAGTAAACAATGTCGAGCCATTTGTGAGGATTTGTTATCCGGGATAGGTATCTCGGGGTTGTTAGTTGAGGTCCTCAATGATCATGGGTGGTGATGTGGTGCACTCTGCCATATCCCCGTATAATCTTCATCAAATCTAGATCCTTAGTTCATGCCTATGGAGATAAAATGGTCTCCACACTAGTGATTACTTAGCGGTCTAATGAAAACCATTTTGTAGCGAGCCACCTGCCCCTTTTAGTTGTCCCTATCGATGCGTGGTTCACTTTGAACTATAAATTTGGTATGTAAGTTTTTCCTAAAACTAACTGGAAACTTTATTAATTTCATATTATTTCTAATTCGTACTTATTTTATTTTTATTTTACACAAAAGGATGTTAGATACAAGTTAGTGCTACCGTCTAGACAAGGGTGCAGGTTAAACACTAGCCTAGGGACTCGGTCGGGTTTCTAGATTATGTTGGCTGCCTAGCTCACTACAAAAGAAACAGTAAAATGACAGAAATATCGATGGAGTTTTGGTTATAAATCTACGGAAAGTAGGTCGATCAACAGGTAGATCGATGAAATACATCACACAGAAATTTAGCTCTTTGATATGCAATTCCTCTTGATATCTCCAGAAATTTTCGATGGACATTAATCAACGAATTGTCGACCCGTGCAATATGAATGACAGGCAAAGTGACAAAAGAAAAGATGAAAATTGATAAATTTTGACGAGAAACTGGTTCCATAGATCTTGTTGTCCCACCGAGCTCAAAGGGGTTCGCAGGCGTATAGTTGATGAGCAAATTTTTGACCGAAGCACCTACCGCATTTACAAAATAAGATGGAAAGCCCATCTCTTTTTCCATAGATAAATCGAGTTCTAGGGAGAAGTCTACGGCTAGTCCTATTAATGTTAGAAATTATTTGTCCACATCGTTAATCCGTGAGTTCTTCCATCTGTAAGTGGTTGTATTCCATACAAAGTTCATACATTTCACATCCATCACTTACATAATCCAAATCCACGAGTTGTTCATGACCCAAACAAAGCATTCGTAACATTGTTTGACCACCATGGCACATGCACCGCAAACATTTCTACATAAGCAAATTAAAGACTTAACACCTAACCTGAAGCTTATTAATTGTTCTGATAAATAATCTTACTCATTGGGAGGACGAGGGAGGTTCAAGAGGCATCTACACTACCATTACCAGCTGTACCTCCCTGATCATCTCCATCTTGAGGTGCACCATCCCAATCATCCTTGTCATGTAATGATAAAATATACGGAGATGGCTCAGTAAAAGCCCTGGATGTATGATGCTTAATGAAGTCCCACATCATCTTCATTTTGCCCTCATCTTTTTTCCTTTTATTAGCCAAATATTCGATCTTTTTGAGTTGTGCTTCTCTTCCTTTCCTATCTAATTGATAGGATACACTTTCATTAAAATGCATTGTCCTCTCATGGGTATCATAGTTTTTGATAGAAGATAACCAAGAAAGTAAAAGTCATGCCATCCTCTTTAGCTTAGAACTCTCGATGCCAAAACCATAGACTTCAAATCTTGGTTCGCTTGAACCCATATGTCACTTTCTGAGAGTGGAAGGGCCTGCAAACTATCATCAGCTCATGGCTTATATACCCTCTTATCTCTTCTTATGCAATTAGACCTGGCAAATGGGTCAATCGGTTTGGGTATGGATCGGGTTAAGTTTGGGTCGAGTCATGGTCAGGATTAAGTAACATTTTGGGTCGATCAGTTCGGTTTAAGTTTGGTGTACTTTGGTTTGGGTCGATTTCGGGTCAACTAATTTTTAGTCCAACAAGATTGTCGTGTAAAAACAAGCAACTTTATAGAAAATTTTGATTCGGGCACGGTTTAGTTCGGGTCAATTTGGGTTTCGAGTCTATTTTTGGTGAGCGTATTTCAAATGGCCGGTCAGGTATGGTTCAGGCCATTAGGTTTGGTTTCGGGTCTCGATTCATTTTTTCCAGGTCTACTTATACTCCTCCTGAAAATCACAACACATACAGTATCTGGCTGTTACCATTTTTTAAAATTTATTTATAATGTTGAAAGCTCAAATTTAACAAAAATCTATTGAAATTCACATAACTCATAATTGTCTACGCTATGTCCTCGTGCGACAGTTTGGAAGTACATATGTTTTTCTTTCCTTCGCAACTCATAATTGTCTACGCTATGTCCTCGTGCGACAGTTTGGAAGTACATATGTTTTTCTTTCCTTCGCTCAAATGTAATGCTTTCACCATGTTCAATTGTCATATAAAAATTATATCCACGTATCCTTACATCAATTTGGCGGTTCACATTCAGGCATATTAAGTTCGAGTTAAAATCATAACAAAATTAATTGTCCGCTAAAGCAAAGGAGCAATATTTACACAAGAGGCAAAATAATTCACTATTTTGCTCTTTCTAAATTTCCTGAATTACATAATGAAGACTCCACAACAACACTCAATGGTCGTAAACAACTTTCCAAACTCCATTAAGACCATAGCAAAACCACAAATATTTCCTCAACTACACATTCTTTGCAGCACCATACATAAGATAGGTGCATTGCTATAACATGAGCGTGTCCCACTCATATGCTAACACTCAATTCCGCTTCAAATCTTTAGTTAATTCCAAGTAGATTTTTCTAAATCATGTATATACATACTACTACTAACATCATTAATTTGTTTGTTAATAAGGGCTTACCGCACTATGTTGCGACTTGTTATCCACACATTTTCCCTTCTGCTTGGGGTCCCAACTTAGGTGGGTATCTGTAAGACCCGCATTCCTTATTTTACGTTAAGCTGACTGTCATGCTTTCTACACTACAACATTCATATTTTTAGTAACTATATGAGTTAATTTATTACTGATGTGCTTACGTGAGCGGTAATTTTATTAAAAATAATATTTTATTGCTATTTATATTATTAATATTATCGTCAATTATTTAGAAATTTTTTGAGTTAATGCGAACTCATACCTTCAAAGTCGTTATTCGATTTATTTAGTCGTTTTCCGAATTTAGTTAGGACACCGATTTTAGAACGTTTCAACTCAAACCTAAACTAAGCGTTAATGAATTTGGGATTGGGAATTGAGTTATGGTAGGAATTGAGTACAAGAAAAGGGGGAAAGGAAATCAAAAAGGAGGCCAAGCCCCCCGTTCCTTTTCACGGCAAAAAACACGAACAAAGGGGGGCTTCTCAAACCCTAGCCCCACAACCCACCATACCAAAGAGACAAAGAGAGAGGAGGAGAGGGAGAGAGAAAAGCGCCGGCCAACTAGGCGACGACGGCGGCTGCGCCCCACCGACGGTCACCCGTCTACAGGTGACCCTACACCTCCTCCGCTAGCTTGACTCAGCCACCGTAAAGAGAGATCGAGAGACCGAGGGATGAGAGGAGAGAGAGGAGCCGTGACCACGGTGGTCACGGCAATGAGACACAGGTGAAGGCGAGCGAGAAAGGAGGACAATGGCAACCGTTCATCATCAGCGAGCAGGGAAAAAGGGAGAGGAAGCATCTCGGGTGGAGCACGAAAAGCCGAGGCTTGGGTCGAGCCTAACCACCGTGAAACCAACACCTCGACCACCATCGAGGTGGTATGTCCTGATCTAAATCGCCAGAGACTAGGATCAAGCGAGGGAAGAGGCAGAACAGAACAACAATAGCAGGAGAACCGAGTGGCATTGCATCCAAACCGAACCCTGGGTCAGCTCATTAGCTTGGAGTTCAGGTGGGTTTTTCTCGCCTCCTAAATATTAGTAATTTTGAAGAGGGTTTTAGCCATTGAGTGATGATGCATGTTAGTCTAGGATTAGCCAAATTAATAGGGATTGTGATGACTGATTAAGCATGCACTGTTTCAGTTCAATTTAGTTTAAATCAATGCATGTTAGTTTAGAATTACTCAGACGAATTGGACTAATTTTATACCTAAGATTGCACTAAATTGATATATGTTAGTTTAGTTAATTAATGCTTGGACGTGACTTCAAATCGATGCTTGTGTATTTAGTTAATTCATGCTTGAAAAGTAGCTTCAAAATAATATATGAATACTTCGAATCGATGCTTGTTTGTTTAGTTAATTCATCCTTGAGAAGTAGCTTCGAAATAGTCTATGAATGTTTGAAACGATGCATGTTAGGTTGGTGATTCAAGTTTGAAAACAACCTAATAACCTTGATTATTTAAAACAAATATGGAAGCCTTAATGTGAGTAAACTATGATTTAGAAATGACATGAATTACGCATGCTTAATGCCTTGAATCAATACTTGTTAAGTTAGTTAATTCATGCTTGAAAGTAACTCCGAAAAGAACTAAGAATGCCTTGAGTCGATGCTTGTTAAGTTAGTGAAATTATGCTTGAAAGTGACTTGAACTAGGCATGCTTACTTCCTGATTGTGAAATATAAACGGAAGTCAGTTTCACACCCTACTAGTTTGTTTCATTTCCTTAAGCACTTCATTTGAGTCAATTTCATGTAGATATATATATATATATATCTTGGCAAAATTTCTACTGGGGTTTGAAGGAATTAGGGTGATTTATTTTTAGTATTTCGAGTATTTATTTCTAGTATTGTTATTATTGCTATTATTTAGTTTAAATTATTTCGAGTTCTCCTTTTATTCTTCCTATTATTTAAGCTTTAGTAATTTTTTAGTTTGTTTGGTTTGGTTAGTCTCTTGATAATTTTATTTTTAGTATCTTTTGGGTTGTTGTTTATTTTTTTATCTAACTAGGGCATTTTCTAATAGTAAGTTTTGTTTAGTGTTTCCGTTGTGTTGTTACTACTAGTATCATTATTATTATTATTATTATTATTATTATTATTATTATTATTATTATTATTATTATTATTATTATTATTATTGTTATTATTATTATTATTATTATTATAATTATTATTATTATTTGTTATTAGTTGGTAGACCTCTAGGGTGTTCGCTAGCCTCACAGGTGTCTGCATCTGTGGCGAGCCATGTAGCTATTTCAGCCTGTCCTCCGGGGAGTTTTGTGGTTAGGAGGGATTTAGGGCTGCGGAAGGTACGCCTAGCGTCCTGAAATATTGGTCTCTCATGGGTAAGTCAATAGAATTAGTTAAGTCTTTGCGTAGGTGTAAGATTAGTATAGCGTGCGTCCAGGAGACGAAGTGGGTTGGGGCTAAAGGTAGAGAGATTGATGGGTACAAGCTTTGGTACTTGGGGTCAACCAAGGCAAAGAATGAAGTTGGCATCCTGGTTGTGAAGGATTTAGCGAACCAGGTGGTCGAAGTGAGGCATAAGAGCGATCAAATTATAGCCATTAAGGTATTGGTGGGTTCAGTTTTTATGAACGTGGTGAGGGTGTATGCGGCCCAAGTAGGCCTGCCGGAGGAAACTAAGAAGCTCTTTTGGGAGGATCTAGATGAGGTCACCCAAGAGGTCCCTCGGAGCGGAAAACTGTTCATAGGAGCAGACTTCAACGGCCATATCGGCGCGGAGGCAGCGGCTTATGATGGGGTCCGCAGGGGTTTAGGTTTCGGAGAGAGAAACGCGG